>JACEGR010001358.1:0-173069 GCA_014170235.1 Listronotus bonariensis
ATTATATTAGTCATCTACGAGGTTTGGCCAAAAATGTAATTTTTGCTTAAGAGTAAAGTACCTGAATTTTTACTAATAACAGTAATAACGAAAATTGTTATAAAGAAAAAATGTTTACAATTTACATTTACAATAGTTTTTAAATATGTAAGCCTGTTAATATACAAAAAAAAAATTGGTAAATATATAAATTAAAGTTTATACATTAGTGCTTTTGATAATTATTATTTTATAAGACAATTCTAAATCCTTTTATAAATTTACGTTTATCAAAACCAAAACAATGTACAAATACATTAACGTACAAGGTTTTTTTATATTTTGCCACCCACTTTTAACTGTAACCATGAACGATAGAAAAAACCGTCATGTATAAAAGTTTCGTACTTCTTCATCTATTATCTTTTGAGCATAAAAAACAAATGAACATCAACAACTAAAGGGAAATGAAGAGCAAGCAATTAAACCCCTCAAGATGAGGTATTATTTGACCCTCTTTCCCATTTAAACTTTTTGATGTTTATGTTGTTGTGGGGAGGGGATACAGCAACAAGTAAATTTTGGCACAAAAATTTGTTTCGGAATTAAATCATAAGGGAATGCACTCTACAGGGTGTTTCAGAACTATAGGATTAAACTTCAAGAGGTTATTCAGAGCAACAGTAAAAAATATTTGAGTATAGGGACCTATGTTTGGAAGACGCGCTGAAATTTAAAAAGACCATGCATTGCCTAAATGGAATTTAATGCATTTAATGTTTGCCTCTTTTACATGCTATTATTATTCATCATATCAAATTAATAAATAAAAAAAAATAAATAAAATTACTAAATAAAAAACTCTTAATAAAATAAAAAAATAAAATAATAAAATTTTACATTGACATTTTGAAAAATTGTTGTGATGATAATGTACAAAAAACAAACGTTAAGTGCATTAAATCGGACTCGATTTGTTTTCGGGATATCCTACAACATACCCTATTTTCACTATATTTCCTTTCTTTTTCTTAATAAGGCTAAATTGGTGGATGCTTAATATTTGATTTCCACCTCTTAAAAACCCATTTTTTCCCCATTTTTTTTATAAAATTGCAAAGCTTTACTTTCAATCACAGTAGCCATGGCCATTTTGATTGGAAGTAAAGCTTTGCAATTTTATGAAAAAAATTTGTAAAATAAATAGAAAAAGGAGTTTTTAAAAGGTGAAAATCACAATTATTATGTGCCAGTTTACCGGAAAAAGGAACATGATGAATTTAGGTTAGTCTTCTCCTCAAGATTGATAATGAATATCTCGAAAACGAAACATGCCCCACGAAAAATTCATTCAGATTCGTAATCAGCGCCCAAAAAAAAACCGCGAATACCAAATTGCATTAAAATCGGGGGTGCGTACGGTTTGTAAACAATACATCGGCGCGGCGATGCGTTCGGTTTGTAAACAATTACTTCTTTTACATATGCTAGACTTTACGAAAAAACTATGGTAATTTTCTTGAAACCTGCGGCAACTCCGATTTTTGGGGTGCTGATCACGAATCTGAGATTTTTTTGGCGAAAACGTTTTGTTCTCGAGATATTCAACATCAAAGTTGAAATTTAAACTAATCCTATTTTCACTATATTTCTCCATTCTTTGTCCACAATTCTGATTTAAAGCTAATGTGGCGTACAATATTTGAATTATACGCTCTGAAACCCCGTTTTTCTATCTATTTTACACCTTTTATTAATAAACTTGCGAAAGTTTACTTGAAAATGCGGCAACCATGTTAAATGGTGACGTTATATGTTGCCGCGATTGAAAACGATTGAAAGTGAAGCCATGCAATTTAATGCAAAAATAACCTAAAATTCGGAGAAAACGGAGTTTTAAAAGGTGAAAATCAACTATTGTATTCCACTTTAGTTTTAAATCAAGAATTGTGTGCAAAAAGAAGGGGGAATATGGTGAAAATAGGATTAGTTCAAATTTTAGCTTTGATGATAAATATCTCGAGAACGAAACGTTTTCGCCTAAGAATTCTTTCAGATTTGTAATCAGCGCCCCAAAACACTCACGTATACCAAAATTCGTCGAAATCGGAGTTGCCGCAGGTTTCTAGAAAATTACAAAAACTATTATTTTTTAGTGTAGTAAGATTTACGTATTGTTGTTGTTTTTTTGTCAGTTTGTTGGAGTAATATATTTTCATATACCTACTTGAACAATCGTTTTGGTCTATATTAGCTGAAATCTTTGTAGTACATGAACTATCACCATTAAAAATACTAAAACTCCTAAACAGTAAATACAATCATCAAACTCCATCACTTTGTGAAGACCGCACAGCGCAATAAATTTTGTAAAACACCAACAATATTACTGCGGCTTCCAAAATATAGATAAAAGGAGATGATGTTATAATATGGTATAAGTTTGAAAATATGCAAGACATGAATAGTCCGTTTTCTTTTTCTTTCTTAGTTACGTTCCTAAACGATTTGTTTCAATATGTAAATTACAACTAAAATAACTGTAATTATTCCCACAAAATAAACGCAATTATCAACTTCCCCCATTTTATATGTTGCACACAAAAATTTTGACTTAAAAATTTAACCAAAAAATTGACAGTTTATTTGGCATTTACATGTCAGATTGAAAATTGATTTTTAAAGTTTATGTTTTGCGGAGTTTAGAAAAAATTAAAATTTGAATCTTTGGTAAAGTTGGTATTTTTCGTTTAAGTAGTAATTCAATAAAAAAAAGTGGATTGTCTAGTAAGTTACGGCAACTCCGATTTTGACGAAATTTCGTATACGGGGTTTTTTGGGGCGCTGATCACGAATCTGAAGAATTTTTTTCGGCAACATTCCGTTCTCGAGATATTCATCATCAAAGTTGAAATTCAAACTATCCTTATTTTTACTATATTCTCCCTTCTTTTTGCACTAAATTCCTGATATACCACTAAATTGGCACACAATATTTTATTTAATATTAAAACATATGTTTAAAATATGTTTTTAATTGAATTTTGGGCCTGTCTTTATTAAGTAAAGGGGTTGTTTTAAATCAAGTCGCCATGTTTGAAATCATTATAAATATAGTTGTATGCATGGTTGCAGTGTTTTAGGGGTAAAATATTTGGAATTTATTAAAAAAAACGTGTAAAATAACTAAAAAGCGGTTTTTTAAGGATGTTCATAAAATATTGTGTGCCAATTTAGTGTTATATCAAGAATTTTGTGCAAAATGAAGGATGAATATGGTAAAAATAAGGATAGTTTGAATGTTAAATTTGATGATGAATATCTCGAGAACAAACCGTTGCCGAAAAACAATTCTTTCAGATTCGTGATCAGCGCCTTAAAAAACCCCGTATACCAAATTTCGTCAAAATCGGAGTTGCCGCAACTTTCTAGACAATTACCAAACAAAAAATATGCAATGTTTAAACAACTTTGCACTAATATATTTTGGAAAATTCTTACAGCCGACTTCAAAAAGTTTTGAAAAAGACGCGAAGTTTTAAAAAAGAAACCTGGGTTAATTGGCGGAATTTTTTATTTTTTATTTTATATTTTATCTTTAATCGATTTAAAAATTTGGGTAAATATTCTAGGCATACCAAAAATACAATAAGAAAATTTATTTTTTAAACATTTTAAACCCATAATAACCCTTTAATAATGGCTAACTTCATGGGGTTCTATAATTTTGGTACGTTGTAAAAATTATATAATTTATCTAGACATCAACAAGCTTGTTTAAAATAATTAGAAATTATATTGGAATCATTATTATTTTTTTTTTTTTTGGTATTAATCTGGAAAGTGGGAGCAACTCCGATTTTGACGAAATTTGGTAAACGGGGGTCTTTTATATATTCACCATCAAAGTTGAAAATTAAAATAACTTAATTTTCACTTTATTTTTCTTTTTTGCATTCAATTATTGATTTTAAGCTAAAATGACACACACTATTTGATTTTCACCTTATAAAACAACAATTTTTCTTCGTATTTTACACTTCTTTTGCATTAAATTGCATACCTTCACTTTTAATCGTTTTAAATCGCAGCAGGGTATGGTGGAGCAGTGTATAAATGGTTGCATCGGTTTTATAGGGAATCTCCCCAATTTATTTGATAAAAGGTGTAGAATACATATAAAAACAGGATTTTGAAAGGCAAATATCAAATTCTAGCCTACCTGTGCCCGCTTCGTTGAATCTGAATTTTTGCTTATTGATAATAAAGTATAGCCAATAATACTCTTGAATAGTACAGCTCTCAATTGTAAAAAAATATGATCGGTTCAGTATTTCCGGAGATTAGCCCTTACAAACAAAACCAACAAAGTTACTTTAAAACTTTCCCTCTTTATAATATTAGTTTAGATTGTAGGCCACTTAGATCAAGAATTTTGTGAAAAAAAGAAGGAAAATATTGTGAAAATGAGATTAGTTTGATTTTTAACATTGATGAGAAATATCTCGGAAATGAAACGTTTCGAAAAATACCTAATTTCGTCAAAGTCAAAGCTGCTCCCAGTATCGAGACAATTACCGTTTTTATCTAAAACAATTTTTGTTTATATTATATTGTGTAAGTTATTCGTTTTTAAAGGTAATATAAAAAATATTAATATTGGTTTAAACTCTACCTACTTTGGTGGTTTCTTCTTACTTATATTAGCTGAAACCTTTGTAGTAAATGCACGACCACCATCACAAATGTTAAAACTCCCAAGTAGTAAATGCATTCATCAAACTCCATTTCTCATTGAAGTCTCGACAGTAATACATATTTTTATATTTCATTAGGGACGGTAAAACAATTTCAAAAATACAGATCAATGGACGAACCATGAATGGCGACGATTTTACAAATTTTACTTTTAAACTTATAAATTTTCCAAATTTTTTTTCCTTGTTGCCTATATCAGAAAACGTTTTAAAATGTAAATTGAAAGAAGAAGAAGGGTAATAACTCCAAGGTAATAAATACAACACTCAACATCCATTTCAGATTTTATCCACTAAAAATTTGGATTTGTAAAATAACCAAGAAAAAAGTTTTAGCGATTTGACATTTTTATGTTTTATTTGGATGTCAAAGGTGAACAATAAAACTTTTATAATATTTAACCAGTAGTTAATTTATGGTTAGGAAAATATAAAATCGTTGATTTTAAATACGAGGTCCGAATAGGAAGCGAGCTGCACCTATTTGTTTACCGAATAAAAACCTAGACTACACAAGTAGAATTTGACTTTATACCTTAATTTTTTATAAATAATAATTATTTCTTATGATCGAAAGAATATCCAATAAAGGGTTAAGTAACTTCACCTAAAAGGTAAAACCATGGCAACAGAATCGCTCCATAACAACCAAGTACGAGATAATTTGTCAAAGTCAAAGTCAAATAATATTGCTGAATATAATAATTAAGTTCTTGACGATTTTAAAATGCTTGAATCAGACGACGACCTACCAAGCGAAATTTTGGAGACTGTTAAGAGTTTAGAATTTTTGCCTGAAAAATCAAAAAACAGGTATAACAAGGAATACGAAGTATTTCAAAACTGGTGTAATGGAAAAGGAGTGAAAAGCTTGAAAGAAGAAGTTTTGCTTGCGTATTTTGCCAAGCTCTCCAAGACTATCAAGCCGAATACTCTTTGGTCCAAGTATTCGATGTTGAAGAGCAAGCTTAAAATTGAAAAAGATGTGGATATCAGCAGGTATTTCAAGTTAACAGCATTTCTTAAGAAAATGAATATTGGTTTTCAACCAAAAAAGCTAAAGTTTTTACCAATGAACAAATTAGTAAGTTCCTACTAGAAGCACCTGACGAAATTTACTTAATGATCAAAGTGGCAACAATATTCGGACTGGCGGGAGCATGCCGGAGAGAAGAGCTTTGCAATTTAACTACAAATGATGTTATTGATAAAGGCGATTTTGTAATGATTAACATATCTCAATCAAAAACCATACATCCCGATGTTTTACAATTTCAAAAGAGGTAAAAAATGGAAAATATTTGGCATTGTATAGAAAATATGCAAGTTTAAGAAAACCTAATACTAAGCATAATAGATTTTTTACTCAATATAAAAAGGGAGTTATCTCAGTCCAGTGTGTGGGCATAAATTCCTTTGGCAAGATGCCAGCAGATATCGCTGGGTACCTCGGTCTTCCAGACCCTCATTTATACACAGGCCATAGCTTCCGCCGATCATCTGCGACAATGTTGGCAGATTCCGGGGAAGGCATAACCAATATTAAAAGACTGGGCGGCTGGAAATCGACTTCAGTTGCCGAAGGTTATATCGAGGAGTCCGCAAAAGAACGAACCAGAATATCAAACAAAATCTTAAATCAGAAAGACCCAACAACATTTACGACATCAGCATCCGCCTCCCAATCTGAAATATATTCTATTCAAACCGAGATACAAAGAAATCCAGGTAATGCAGAGGTAGAAAGTGGCAATACTGGGTCTACGACCACCATACCCAAGGTTTTGTCATCTGCTATAAATTTACAAAATGCCAACAACTGCTCCTTTATAATTAATATAAATAGTGATAAGATTTAGATTTAGTTTTTTTTTCTTAATATGTAATAAAAATACAAAATACATATATTATAGACGAACTGTTTTATTTATTTTCCTAAGCTAGTAGAAAAAAATGTTGTTCCTAACACTTGCGGAAAGTATTTTATCCTACGCTAGTAGAAAAATATTGTTCCTAACGTTTGCGGAAAGTATTTTTTCCGCACTCGATTGTTATCCGAACTCCGCTTCGCGTCGTTCGGCTAATCTGCAATCGCGTGCGGAAAATGATACTTTCCGCACTTGTTAGGAAAATAACTAGTTTTAAAGCAGGAGTTGTATTGCCACAGAGTTGCCTAAGGGTATGGTCAGTACCATATTTAACTTAAAAATATAACATCAAAGTTTTTGACATCCTGTAT
Organism: Listronotus bonariensis; assembly: GCA_014170235.1. Taxonomy (NCBI): domain Eukaryota; kingdom Metazoa; phylum Arthropoda; class Insecta; order Coleoptera; family Curculionidae; genus Listronotus; species Listronotus bonariensis. The sequence goes on from JACEGR010001358.1 coordinate 6,976, forward strand.
AATGTTAACCTCTATTTATTTATGTACATTTCAAGGGTATATAGTCAATAAAATATGTAGGTGTGGTTAGTAGTACAGAAAAAATTGAATAATTTTTCAAAATTATAAATTAAAAAAATTTCCATGGCTTCATTTTTAAAATTGGAAGGAAAAAATACTAAGTGATATATTAGTATTGTCATGAAGAGGGGGGCAAACCGGGGTATCCGCTACGGGTGACATCTTCAAGGGGCGGCATATTTAAGCAAAAGAACTGGTAATTGTAAGAGTTTCCATTTAGGATAGTTGACTGTATAGTACATAGGGCGCCAAGAGATGGGAAGGGGTGCGATTTAAAGGGCGAGGACCTTTTTTTTCCCCTTCAACTTTTTCTGTAGAAAATTAAAAGGGCGTGCAATCTATACTTCGCTCCACTAAAAACAATAAAGCCGACTGGGGCGGCACAGGGCAATTTTGTCCCGCCTTAGAAAAATGAAGATGTAGGGCTGGTGTTTCTTCAACTGTTTTCAAGTGATAACTGTTATCTTTTTTAGAATCAAATAAAAATGGAACCATGAAAATTATTTAAAAATAACGGCCGTGGTGGCACTACCGCGTTGTCTAAAAGGTGCTGTGAAATGCAACTGCATGTTTCAGTTCTTGGACAACGTTGACGGAATAGGGGGAACGATGGGTTAAACATCTAATAACCCGACACCCACGGTACTTTGGTATTTAGGCATTAGACCTTCGTGGGATGTCAAAAAGATAAAAAAAAAAAAAAATATAAATGACTGAAGAATGAGTGCGTAAAATGCAAAAACAAACTTTGTTTTTAGTAGGACACTTTATAAGCTTGTTTTTAATTAAATTGTATTAACTCTGCATGGGTGACATTAAAACCTAAAATAAATGAAAAGAGGGGTTGAGTGATACCTTGTTTTAAAGGCTATATAATTGCGTTTTTAAAAATACCACACACTGTTCGTCTTTTTCGAAGAATCAGAAAAAATATATTTAAGACATTAAAGTTACAATAAAACAGATTAATAATAATCAAAAAAAACCTTAGTTTATAATTTTTCATATTGTCCATTATTTTATACAGGGCCGTATTAACTTTTTGAGGCGCCCTAGGCTAGAATTCCTATGCCTATTCTCCACCAAAAAAATTTTTGAAGAGCAAAAAAAAGGTCCTTCTCCGTAGCGCCTATTTCGGGTGCCAGCCACCACCCAAAATAAAATTTGATGACAAAAAAAGGTCCTTTTTCGCGCCTATTTCATTCCGAAGCACCTTATTCACAGAGAAATTAGTCACCAAAAATTTCAACCCACCCGACCTAAACTTTTAAAAACTCCCCGTCTGGCACCTATATTTTCATGGCGCCCTAGGCTGTAGCCTAGTTAGCCTCATGGTTAATACGGCACTGATTTTATAGACCTTAATACATATTATTCCCAAGTAGTTTTTTATATGAGAAAAACCTAGTACCCAGCATTAGTGAGTTTTTTCACAAATATTTTTGTAATCATTAACCTTTTTCATTATAAATTTATGCTGTCACGAACACACTTTTTAAAAAAACACTTTTAGATTAAATTATAATTCCATATTTATTATGTTTTATTGCAACTAATCCTGATTAATTTTTGTTCTGATTTTTCCGAAAATACAAAACAAAGTAGTCAAGTACCCCGTAGAAAAGTATATTATTTTTCGACTAAACCTTAAGTGGTAAAAACAACTGAATTCGGGAAACAATGCATATTTGATATTTACAAAAATAAAAAATGTATAGATGTTTGCCACCGGCTAGGGATAGCCAATGATCTCATTCAGGTGGTCTCAGCACCAAAATTGTCAAGTTAAACCAATAGTATGGCTTTATTTTGTCAGTTTTGACACTCCGCTTTCTCAGCGACTAAGCGGCTGGGACCGCCTGAATGAGCCCAATATTTAGGGTGAATTTTTTTAAAAGCTACTAAACCAATTTTGAAAGACCAAAAACTGTTGAAGATACATATAATTTTAAATACTTTAAGATGAGATATTATTGGACTCTCTTTTCAATTTGAACTTTTAGGAGTTTAAGTTGGCGAGTGAGAGGATAAGTTAATTTTGACACTAAATGTGTCTTTCTAAAAATAAAAAAATGTGTTTCAAGATTTTATACAGAATCAGCTAAATAACATAACACATAGGCAATGTAAAGAAAAGAGACAATCTAACGTGAATACCTGCATGTACACACATCTGATTGGATTAGTCACATCCTTTTTGTTGCTTTATTCGACGATATCCCAATACCCACCTGCTTAACAAGAATAAGTCTACAACTAACGGAATCATACTCGGCGGCTTGTTTTAATTGGAATACACTGTGTATGGAAATTTTTTTTCTTTGTTTATTGTGGTTGTTGGTTAAAATTACAAATAGTTTTACCTATTAAAAATTATTTTCAAAAAGGTATGGAAACAACCAAATTTTAATGTTTTTTTTCTGATGAAAAATGCAGTAAAAAGGTTGATTAAACATCTTTTCTTTTAAGAAACCCGTGTACTTTCTGATCTATTTAACCTAAAATAATTAACACAAAATTTTCGTTTATTGTGGAATGAGAAATTTCGTATATTTAGAACTACGAAAATAGCAAAATGTTGACCCATTTCATTACTCGGCCGCCCACATTTGCAATGTCAAGACGTATATTACTCCACATTTTAGTGTTATTGTTAGGTATATTTTTTTTGTGTGGTGTATTAAAAACAATTGTTATTAATTTTAAATGGCACAAAATACCAATAGCTAAATTTATCTTATTATTTATACCCCATGTCAAAACAAATGCAAAAACATTTTAGGACGTGATTCTTTGTTCAAAATAAAGGATAGGTCGCTTTATAAATATGAGGTCAAAAGTCAACCATTAGGGAGATATCGCGGTACAAAAAGGCGAAAAAATAACGTTTTAATTTTTTATTTAAAAAACGAAATGCGCTAGAATAATGAAATTGTACGTCAATATTGATATTATAAAAATACACTTTTAAATATTTTTGTACTTTTTAGACTCAATGGAAGTGGTGAAAATAGACTACCTCTATCGTTTTTCCTAACCAAATTTAAACAGAGACTTACGGAATCACTTATATAACACACAATATAAATTTGAATAGCCTGATGTATTTGGAAACTTTTTAACTCTGTATTTTTTCGTTAAACTGATCGATTTAAAAATAAAAAATAAAATGTAAATCATAACGTGTCAGGACGGGAAAATGTATTGTATAAAAAAATCTTTTTTTTGCTGTCACCTATTAAGGCATCTGTCATATTTTTTTATTTGACATTTTTCGGGAATTTAAACACAATGCTCTTCTTGTTTTTAAAATTTAATATTAAGACATTTTCTTTTTTATTTTTTTGCGTCATCTCCCTAACGGTTGACTTTTAACCCCATGTTTATAAGGCAAACTACACCTTATTTTGAACAAGAAATCACCTAAAATGTTTCGTATTTATTTTTAAATACCCTGTATAAAATAAAACTGTTAGTGCTTTTTGATTTAGCGATTTGGCCTAAAAATAAAACTCTTAAACCTTATCCTAGCTTAATAATTTTTTTTTTTTTTGGATTTATTTATATACTAACGGGCTTATTAACTTGACAAAAAAGCTTTTCATTATATTTTTAGTTTCTTGGTTGGTTTTTAAGAAAAAGAATCCAATAAATTGCATACCCAAACCACACATAAACCTGATGATTGTTTTTAAAATTTACTGACAATTATGTTAAAAAACAAAAAAAAATAATAAAAAAATTAACAATAATAGCATCTGAACCTAGACTAAAAAATTTAACGAAGTAAAGTATATGTACTTGTTTCTTGTATGTACAGGGTTGTCATTTATACTTTGCAACTCACTTACAACGATAACTAAAAAAGAAGTTTTTTAAACTTTTTTAAAGTTTATGGCTATTATCTTATGAGCATAACCAAAGAAACAAATAAACATCAAAATATTAAGACAATTAAAGAGGTAAGCGTTTTTAAATGAAACACCCTGTATACTATGATAACAATAAAAATATCTTAGAGGTTTAAAAAAATACTAATTTTATATATCTATTTTTAATGGTTTTGAAATATGGCCAGTTAAATCTAAAAATAGCAGATTTAATTTCCAGTATACCTACACGGCACTTAGCTTAGTGCTTATAGTTTAGACCTGTAGGTATCATAAAATCATATCTGCTATTCTTTAGATTTAAATGGCCATATTTTTCAGTTTATTTAAAAATAGATATATGTAATGAAATATTTTTATAGCTCTTTTAAAGACTTTTTAATGATGACATATTATACAGGGTGTTCTATTTAAAAAGTTTATCTCTTTATTTTTTCTTATTTTTGATGTTTATTTGTTTCTTTTGTTTTGCTTAAAAGATAAAAGATAAAAAACTATGAAACTTTAAACAATAAGTTTTTTTTTCGTGGTGGTGGCAAAATATAATTAAAAACTCTGGAATAGGTGTATTTTTTAGAAACCAAGAAAGATACGAAAAGAATCTTAATAAAAAATATATTTTTTGTTTAGGAAACTTCAATAAAATATGAAAAATGCACAAAAGCCAGTGGCGTACACATGGCGCCAGCTGGATTTGACAGGTTTAATTAAGTTAAAGCTTATTTGTCCCTTAATACTGCAAATAAAGCTATCAGATTTTATTAAAATCAAATAATAGATATGCATATTAGATATTAATAAAAAAAAACTTAATACCTTGTATACCTTTTAAAGAATGCATTTTCAGAACTTTTTTTGTTAAAGCCCTTAATTTATTTGCAATAAGAAAACACCCAGTATAATTAAAAATACACTGAAAATGAAAATTTGCTTACCTTAAGTAGAAGTTGATAGTCGTTTATACGTTGAATCGGAAGTTTCAAATGCTCGGATATACTTTTGTCGTCACCAAGGCGTTGTGACAGCTCCTACAAAGAAATTAAAATATTTAAATATTTTCTAATATTCTATAATTAAACTTCTGGATTATTTAGTGTTTGGGTTGCTATATTTAAACACATCAACATTCTGTCTTATATAAAAAATACTTAATTTTGTTATTTTGAGGATTAAATTATTTAAAACTGGAACTGTTGGCAAGCAACTCTTTATTACGGTTAATTAGCATATACCTTGGTACTTTAGCCAAATTTCCGTGAATTATCGAAGCACATTTGTACAGGTTTTAATATTTTGCTGTTGCTTTATTCTAACAAAATTGCTTAGAACCATAAATTATGAGCCAAACTACATTTTGGTATTTAAGAAAAAAACCTCTTTTGTTTTTTTTTCAAGGGTCCGATATCCTAAAAATGGATCTAACATTTAAATACTGGGCGCCCATGATTTAAATTTAAAAATCTCGACATTAGAAATAAATCATCTTAAGAAAATTGACCACGGAAAATTGCTAGAAAATATTTTAAAGTTTCTTACTAACTAAACCATTAAGACGCTTAAATGGCTTCTCTATTTAGCAGCCAAAAATGTGAAATTTTAGGTTTTAAAAAACAGCTCCAAATTGGTCACGAAATGGTCATAAATGGTCACTAGGTGTAATGAATTGGGCATCCATGCACCAACTTTCACAGCGTTTTAAAATACCATCCAAAAAATTTTAGCGCGTTAAGTTAATCATTCATGGCTCAATCAAAAAGTATATAGTTGGTCAACATTGGTCAGTAGAAATAAACAATTGGTCAGCAAGGTTAAAGGATTTCAGCATTAAATAAAAATATTTAAGGGACGAAAAAAATTTTGTGAGCGGTTTTAAAATTAAAAATGTCTAATTTTAAATACAAATTCTAAAAAGGTAGTAAGAATTGGTCGTAGATTTTTAATATTTAGTCAATAATAACTGGAATTAATATGAAGAGTTTAAAATTTCAAGGTTACTATTTTTTAAATAAATATATTTAGCACATCAACATTAACATTCGAAAGTAGTCTAATGCTATAGAATTGGCACCGAATGGCACGATTGGTCATTAGGTTACAGTAATTTGTCAGCAGTAAAATAAAATAAGAAGCACTTATTTCAAATATACAGGGTGGTTTTACACTGATTTTTAAAAAAATATATGTAGCCCATCAATATCAACATTCAGAGCTCATTCAATGTGCTATATAGAATTGGTCCCGATTGCTCATTCGGTCTCAGTGACCTGAGCAATCGTGACCAAGTTTTGTAGCATATATTGAGCTCTAGAGTGTTCATATCGAGGCGCTGCATATATATTAAAAAAACACAGTATAAACCACCCCTGTATATTCTCTTTAACCTCTTACCAATTACAACGACCGACTGACCAACCGTGTGACCAATTGATATCATGTTGGATGAGCTTCCTACTTTAATACTGACTTGCCAAATATTCTTATGTAGCAATTAATGAACTTGAAATAATTTCTTTTAATTCTATTTGACTGCTGACCAAATACTGTGACCTAATGACCAATCGAAATCAATTCGTGAACAATTGTTACAACATAAAACCATCTCCGAATGTTGATGTTGAGGTGCTAAATACGAATTATGCAGCAATAAGTGACCTTAAAATTTTTATATTTATTCCAATATCTTTGACAAATATTATTAAATACCTATGACCAATTATCTAATTGTTACCCAGCTTTCAGATTGTTTTTTGAATCTATTTTTATTTTGAGCCGCTTACTAGAATTTGCTTGCATCCTTTAATGTCTTGAGGTAATAAAGAACTCCTTTAGTCTTACTGACCAATTAACTAATCATACTGACCAATGTTTGACCATTTTGTGACCAATTGCATCCTTTTTGATTGAGCCATGTATGATTAATTTCAGGGAAGCTGAAAATGTAACCTGCTTAAAAAGCAGGCTACATCTAATAAAGATTTGTTATAGCTTGGTGAATACGGCCGTTAGTGGATCATTTCGTTAAATAGATAGGGCTGGCGTAAACGGTATAGTAGTACTATATTGCTTTGAATGCATTTTTTTAAATAACCCAATATATCTTTACTTTTACAAGCTGCCATAAAAAGCAGGTGTTTTTAGTACCTACCTTATTTTTTTTTATTTTTTTAGGTCTTTTATATTTTATTAAAGTAAGTTACTCATCTGTGTAGTGTTTATACTTATTGTTAATATTTTTGTTAATTGTGTTATTATTATTATTGTTATCTACAATTCTTTTATCATTCTTATTAAAAAAATTAAGAATAAAATATAGTTTAAAATTATATTTTATTTTTCATGGTAGGCTTGATGACAAAAATTTAAAAAAGTTAAAACCCGAACCTGTTAAACACCGCTCTCTAGTGAAAGAAGCATTTTGTCTTATAAATAAATTTTAGCTGAAATTTTTAAAATATATTTTATTATATTATATTACATTATATTATATTATATTATATTATATATATTATATTATATTATATTATATTATATTATATTATATTATATTATATTATATTATATTATATTATATTATATAAGGGGCCTACTTTTAGAGTGTATGTATGTATGTATGTATGTAATCTCCATTTCTACTTTTGAATACAACATTGAGATAAATTCGATGGTAATTGTTTGGGTACACGCCTCAATCTAGGAAAAAATGGGACCTCTTCGGTCCTGGTCCCGGGGTCTAGCGAGCTGAACCTGTTCAGCCCTATTGACCCCTATGAACTGGATAAATGTCTCAATAGTTGTATTTTTAGAACTGAATGACTTTATCCATAACAGATTGTTCAAACTTAAGAAAGAATGCATTACATTCAATGTATAGGGTGTTCATAGTTAATTACATATAACATAAAAATCTATTTTTGGAGATTGTACACTTTGACACTAGCACTCCTCATATATTCGTGGATAAACTAGAGTATTCTACATCCATCTAATGGTTGTGATTCACTCGAATAATATATTATTATAAACTTGATTAATAATGTACTCTTTATAGCAGGGATAGCGAACCAATTGCAGCTAGGTATAATTTTGAGCACGCGAGTGTGTTAATGTTTTAGGTTGAGGACCTTTTTTTGGCTCTTCAAAATTTTGCACTTACTTAAAAGTATTTTATAGCTTCATGGGACGCCTAGAACATCATTTAAAAGTGTTAGGTTCAGTTTTTTTTGTTCTTTAAAATTTTTACCTAATTGATTTAAAAATATTTTATGGCACGCGTAGGACATCATTTTACACTTTTGTACAAAAATCGCACATTGATACAAAAAGGTTTGCCATCCCTGCTTTATAGCATAGGTCAAACTATTAGGTATTTGTAGTTCTTATTTTTGGTTAACATAATGTAATTCATTAAATTTTATTTTAACTCTTGGTTTTGGGTGAGATTTTTTTCTAAAAGGGGAAAATATTCAAAATTACCGAAATTAAAACCGCAATTAATTTATTGGAAATTATTGAATTTTTTTATTTATTTTTCATTTGATGGATGCAGCAAAAGTTTAACTGAAATCCTCTAGACTTTAACATGTTTGTATCAAATTTGCTTTTATTACGGAATTTTCTAGTTAAAATTAACACACAAGTCAATGTTGTTTATGCTTTAAGACAAACATATGAATTTGCCAAAAATCTATTAAAAGCCTGATATTACATTGAATGATCGAGAAAAATAGTTTTGTCCAGTCCGTTAATTAATAGCTATAAATCTGTCTGCCAATTAAAATGTGTTTGTGATCCATTTTAGATTATTTGATCTATTTAATTTAAAATATTATTTTCATTACCTTGAACTTATTTAATTACAAAGAGATTTTAAATATGTTTCAATAGTTAAATTTGGACCTATATAAACAAAAATAGCGGTTTAAAATGTGTATTTGTTCATTTTTACGAGGCAAAGATAAAATGGATAATTAAAGGGTGTTTTCAAAAACAGCCAATGTCTAATTTTAGTATTTCAGGATATTGAAAAACTTTATTAAACCTACATAGTACATATACATATTGCTAACTCTATACTATATTTTTTGCAATATGTTCGTAAATACAGGGTGTTTACGAAACTTAAAACGTAATTTCTTTTGTCTTTTGTGAAAAAAGTTCTTATAAACAAAGGTCCTGACTTGGCTTTTTTGAGATACAGGGCGTTAAAGTTTAAAAAAAATCGGTATTTTTAAATATTTAAAAACCCTTTAACCGATTGAGGTGAAGTTTGGTACAGTTATTTAGTGTACCCTTTCTCTACCTAGACTAAGATTATTGGGTCCAGTGGCGTCTTAGTGGACACCACAGAAAATAATATTGGGAAAAAATAAAATTCAAATTTAAAAAATAAACAATTGCGGCCTTAGTAAATAAGAAAAATGACGATTTTCGATCAAATATACGACTGCTTATGTATTTTAAAACAAATAATTTTTTTTTGCCTTTTACATCATTCTATTTATGGGTAATTTTTAGTTAAAAAACAAGTAAGTAAAGTGGTTTTCATACTTTTTCTCCAAAACAAAGCTAAATATGGGGAAAGTAAAAGAGACTAAAAGGTTGGATTTTAATTTGCTTTATCGGATAAAAATATAAAAACTTAATAAAAAATCAGTGGCGTACTTTTTTGTCCTAATATTATTGGCTGTCGTGCCCACTGAAACTCCACTGGACCAGAGTTGGACCGAATACTGAAAAGCGGTATTCGAATACGAATACCGGAAAAAAATATTTAAATACCGAATATTTTATTACTTGGAAGAAAAAAGTATTTCGAATACTCGGTATTTATGAATACCCGGAATCGGTATTCGAATACTGGAAACGAAAAAATTCGAATACTACTAAACAAAAAAAAACCTAAATTTGAAGAGCAAAAAAAATTCCTTATCGCATTTTTTTCCTATTTTGCTTCCCTTTTGTTATTCAAATCATGACAATTTCGGCATTCGGATACTGCTTACACTTTTTGGTATTCGAATACTCGGAACGCCGGTATTCGAATACTCCAAAAAATATTCGTCGAATATTTCTGAAGTATTCGAATACAGAATCCCGAATACTAACCAAAAAGTTTTCTACCAAATACCGAATCCCAAACTCACAAATGTATTCGAATACTATTATTACCGGCAAAATGTGTTCTGAATACTATTCAGAATACTGAGTATTCGAATACGACCCAACTCTGCACTGGACCCAATAATCTTATTCTAGGCAGAGCTTTACAAACGCTTTATAATATACATAGGTGTACCAAATTTTATCTAAATCGGTTAAATGGTTCTTAATTAAGATATTTAAAAACTTTTTATAAAAACTTTAACGCCCTGTATCTCAAAAATAAGGCAAGTCGGAACATATATTTATAGGAACTTTTTTACAAAAGACATAAGAAATCATCCTCTTAAGTTTCGTACCGTAGCTATGAAACACCCTGTATATTTTTCGATTAAATAGACATTTGAAAGCTCAATTATTTTATTATAAAATATAATATGTATTTAAGCATTTAGAGATATATTTAAAAATTTTATAAAAATCAGCTTTTTTTGTTGTAAATTAGGAACAACTTGCATTTATACCATATTAAAAATGACATTGGTTGTTTTTGAAAAAACCTTTCAATTCTATTTTTTTCTAAAGTTATGTATATCGTATTTAAAAACGGCAACTAAAAGCAACTCTATTAGTAAATAAGGGTTTTGAGAACACTTCCATTAGTATTTTTTAATAAGAAAATTTTTGAAGGACGTATAAAATAATATAAATTCGGAATATCCACAGATAAGGTTTAAAAATAAGACAAATGGAACAAACATCTTATTTTTCGAAAAAGAGTAATTCTTGATAAAAGAAATATGTTTTACATAGAGAATCTTCTGTTTTTGTAAAACAACAAAACCATGATTTTTCTTCAAGAGTTAACTTCTGTAATAGTAGAAATATTAATACAAAGTATTATTGAACTATTGAAGTACACAATTAAAAAAATACTTAATTTAAATATTAAAACACATATTTCATTCCTTTACAGGTAAATTTTTTTATTTATTTTTTAAAAATATTAGTTTTTTAATCTCATCAGAATTACTTTCATGACAATTTCTAATATTTCTGTGAAGGAAGTCAAGTAATTGATAATTACTTTAGTTTCCTTTAATACTATTTAACAAAATTATTTAATTAATTAATAATTAAATAAATAAATTACTAAGGTTTGATTAAAATAGGAAAATAAAGGAAGTTTAATCTTAAAGAAAAACCATTTTAAACTTGTACACAAAATAAATATTTTCTTTGATGATCACATTTTTACCAGCAAAAATTTGTATTAAGAGTGACTGTTTTCCGAAATTATTTTTACGTCTTGTTTTACTGTGCAACGAACGTCTACAAAACTAATATTCAGAACTAAACTGTAATGACCTCTTGTTTTAAAATTTAAAGCAAACAGCATCAAATTTTGTTCTTATTAACATACAGGGTAAGTTAAATGTCTAACATAGCTGATTTACTCGTAATTTATAAAACTTCAAAATTCTTTTAAGTAGGTATATAGCCAGACATAAACATTATATTTCAAAATTATTTTTCATTTTATACAGGGTTGGCCACAAAAACGTATAACGTTTTATTTAAACGGTTAACCGTATATTTTATATTATTTTTCTACCATCTGTTGGCTTTAAAAACTATTATATTTTATTTTGGTCGCGCCAGAACGCCCACTGTCACCCATATTTACGACAAGGGCCGTTAAACGTAAGCGGGTGACAACAAACAAGCAAGTGATCAGCGGACCAGAATGGCTTCAAGAAATCGACTGCAGTCAACAGCGCACGATGTTTTCGTCGATGGTGAAAGTGCGGGAAGACATGAAAAAGAACTTTTTGAAAATGACGAGCGAGTGCGGAAGTGTGAAGCAGAGCTTATTAAATTACAAAAACAGCTGATGGACTTTAAAACTAGATGCTGCAAAGAGCCGTCAGCAGTTATCATTATTTAATTAGCTCTGTGCACATGATAACGACTAAAATATTATATTTTAATAATAATTTGTGTTTATTTTTGTATTATAACACTTTTCTTATGGGTTATATAGAGGTAAATCTTAAAATTCTAAAAGTATTGTAGTTTCTTTGGAAATAAAACAAATTCTTAGTCATAGCCTAATTTCAAGTAGATAATTTGTATAAATTACTTTTTACAGTCTCGTTATTACAGTGCCTATATTAATAAACCAATAAAAACATATGTTTAACAGAGGTTTATAGGATTAAATCGTTGTGTTTCCGTAATTTCTCTTTTTTATCTGAACTAACTTTGTATCTTAATATTTTAATTCTTTATTGTTGGAGATTTAATTTAATATGGTAATCTGTCCTGTAAAAATATATATATATTATTTAATAAATTATATTTGTTAATAGGCTACAGAGCTGTATTTCAAAAACAAAAGTTGCTATGCCAAAACTTTAATAAGATTTTCGCATTCTAGTAAAATTTATTTGGTCAGACAGCAGTCGTTTGAATCATAAGATAAAAATATTTATTCCGATCTATTTTAGAAGATATTTTTGCTCTCAAGTAACATAAAATGTCGACATAGTGTGGATTTTTGTGGTTTGCGACTTTTAAAATTACGACGTCTCCATCTTAAAAAAGTTTAGCCTGAACCATAAGATTATTGGAAAAAGTAATTTAGTTACAAAATTTAGTACTACAAAAATACTGTTACAGCAAAATTAAAAATATTTAAGGATTTAAATAATATGTTAATAAACAGTGTGTCGACGGATGGACTTAACTATACAGGGTGTAGTTTAATTGATGGCTAAAAATACAGGATATTATTCCTTAGCCCATTTTAGGATGAAAAGTTCATATTATCATATGTCCTAAACCTGTTAACTTTTAAGCTACAGGGTGTTAGAGTTTAAGGAGAAAAAAATCGTATTCTTATCCTAACTTTAAAACTGTTTGAGATATTTTCTTGAATTTTGGTACGCACCTACTCAGCACTAAGAGGAATTATTTAATGTGATTTTTTTATTTATTTCCACCAGTGACATCCGTACGAGATGTGTACTAAAGATTTTTTAATAAATTTGGTACGCCACTGCTTTTTGCAAAAATAAAATTATTTTTAAAATTCTTATTTATATTGCAACAAATTTGATCTTTTGATCTTTTTGTCCGATGCACCGTTTTTGCTTAAAAAAAAAAACCGTTTTTGATGCATGTTTGTTATAGCGAAATTATTTTATACTAGTAGGCTAGTGCCCTATTTTTGATTTTTTATACGAAAACGGTGCATCATATTTTTTTTTTGATAAATCTTCAGTATTCATCCCATACGAACGCCACTGGTAAAAAAATTTAAAAATCTTCTTCATTAAAAATTCCAATTGGTGCTTAGTAGGTGCGTGCCACATTTCATTAAAACAGTTTTAAAGTTATAATAAGAATACTTTCTTGCAACTTTACCACCCTGTAGCTTAAAAGTTAAGAGGTTTAGGACATATGTTAATATAAACTTTTCTTCCTAAAATGGGGTTAGAAATCATATCCTGTATTTCCATCGTCATCATCACACCCTGTATACTTGTGATTTGATTTTTTATTTTTAATGTTACAAAAAAAGTTATTTTTTATAAAAAAGTTTAGCTTTGTAGAAAACGCTAAGAACTATAATAAAATTCCCATGATATACAGGGTGGTTTAAAATCGCAAAAATATTATTTAAAAAAAATAAAAAAATGTATTTTTAAAGCTACTTAAAAAGCATTAAAAGTTGTTTTTTTATTTGTCGAAGTAATATTTTCGCCAGTTTGAACCACTCCCGTATATCCTACGGAGATTTTTATTATAGCTTTTGGCATTTTAGGCAAAGTAAGAATTTTTTTCCAATTATCAAAAAACTACAGGTATGGATACACTGTATTAAAAAATAATAACAAGAAATTCTTTTCACATTGTTAATATCTTTTTTAATATTTTGTAAATTGATAACAAAAGGAAAAATGTATTTAAATAATAATTCTTTTTTTTTGTTAAAGTTTGAAGCATTTCTTTTATTTATGATCGACCAATCTTTACAGTTATCGTTGTCACAATAAAATAAGTAATAAATAAGAATATAAAGAAAAATTAAACAGAGGTTTTTCAAGCACTTGATATCTATTAAAATAAATCCATGTTGACTTTATATTACCAACTAATTTTATTTGTGCTGCAAAAGAAATATAAATAGATTTTTATTTAATTTATTAAAAAATGTCAAGGGTAAAGTTTTTTTGTCACTTCTTAGTTCCGTTAAATATTTCTATAGTAGTTGTTTGTATATATGACATATATTTTTTTACGCGGACTAACATATAACATATACAGTGTGTCCATGGATGAACTTAACCATACCTGGTATTTTTTTTTTGAATTTGCTTTGTCTAAAATGCTAAAAGCTATAGTAAAAATATAAATTATTAAAAAATAAAAATAATAATAAAATAAAATTAAAATATAAAAAAACAGAAAAATATATTTTTGAAAACTACCTAATTAAAAAGCATTAAAAAAAAAGTATTTTTTTTTCTATGGGTTATGTTTTCCAGAAAAAATAGGGTTAACGTTAAAAAAGATCTTAAAAATATATATTTTTATCTATTGAGTGGACAAAAATTGGTTTTTACAATGAAAGCATTAAAATATACCGCCTTATGATATACAGAGATATTACAAACTACAAAAATTTTATTATGGCAAATAAAAAGAAATTGTTTTTATTTTTTTAACTATTTATTTAAATAGTATACCTAATAAAAAAATTAAACGTTTTTTAACTTAATATTGTTTTCATATAAGGTAAAATAAATTATTTATAAGGAAAAATTATTTATTTTGGTTAACACTTAACTTTCCCAACTAATCATAAGTGATTTAAAAATAAAAGTATGGGGTTTTTTATTACTTTTAAATGCTTTTTAATTAGTTTTAAAAATATATTTTTATTATTATTTTTTAATGTTCAAAATAATATTTTTGCGATTTTGAACTACCCTGTATATTATAGGGCATTTTTTAATATAGCTTTTAGTATTTCAGACAAAGCAAACATTTTTATGAAAAATAACTTTTTTCGTTATATTAAAAATAACAATTTTAACAAACTTAACTAAAACTGTATAGTCCATCCGTGGACACACTGTATTGTGTGTCAACGAATGGACTGATCTTTTCCTGTAAAATTTTTTATTTGTAATAAGCATAAAAACGTAATTAAAAATGTCCAGTATTTGCTTTTGTTAATGGTATTTTTTTTAGGAAAATTAAAAGTTTAATTTATACAAGTGCATTTATTTTAAAGATATTTATTACAATACCTTCCAAAAAATATTTCTTTAAAATAAAAGCGTTATTATGGTTTATAGGGTGGTTTAAAATAACGAAGAAGGTATTTTTAAACCTAAAAAAACCTAAAAATATATTTTCAAAAGTAATTAATTAAATGCTAAAATATATTAAAAGTGTTTATATTTTTTTATTGGGAGTTTTAAGGGGTAATTAGGTGTCATTTAAAAAATAAAACAAATTTAACAGGTAATATAGTAATACAACCTAAAATTCTTCACTGCCGACATATTTATTTTATTTTTAAAATTCACGTTAAACATTCCTGATATTAAACCTAATAATGTATGCAAACATTTTGAGGTTATTAAAAAAAATAATTAAAAAATATATTAGACATTATTGATTACGTTTACATGGTGTATTTAAGAAAAATATATTTTAAGTTTTTTTTATGTCCCAAAATATTTTTGCGATTTGTGTATCATATACGAACTAGCTTTTAATAAGAACTGTTCAGTCAATCGGTGGACACCCTTTATATTCTTATATATGTACGTACTACATGTGATAGAATTCTAAAAATTTAGCTGTTTAAAAATATGTCCTAAATCATCTTACATAACAATAAAAATAAAAACTTTCTGGAGGATCTTAGATTAAACTAAAATAATTATATGTGTTTGGCAATAGTTTATTTTGGTAAAACTGCCATTATACCATCAAGGAAAAAGTAAATAATGTTAAGAACTTCAAGGTAAGCTGACACAAACTTATCCTTAAATTCCATATCCATATTTAAAAAATGCACTATTTGGGTATCCAGTTACGTAATCCTCAAAGAATGCAACAGATTTCCGCGATCCGGTCCCGATTTGTGACGTAGCAACTTAGGGCCGTGTGACGTAGGCCAAGGTTCGATTCCTACCTGTGGATTGGGGGTAAATCCACGCGGTTAACGTTGCAGGAGACGCACTTACACTTGACGGACGCCACTCGACTGACCAGCGGCGCTCGGCGTCGGGACGTCGATTCTAAAGATAGGCATGGACGATTTGCGACGCTTAATGGATGGTTCGGATGTCCATACGTAACGGATAGTTTGGATTCCGCGGGGGTTTTCTGTGGGTTTTGATCGAAGCTTTTGTTGATAAAAAATATTATATGTTTATAAAAAAACAAAAATAGTTATTGGCCAAGACGCTAATGTTTTAAAAATAAATTGTCTTTTTTACTAACCTTAAAGATCTAATTTTGAAATAAACCGGTCAACAAATGAACCTGGCCACCCTGCTTTTTGTCTGAAATTAACGGCCCATAACTTTTTAAATTTTAACCGTTTTTGGACTTTTTCTCATCTCTCTAGAAAACAATAATTGGCTTTAAGCTGCTTGTAACACATTTTAAACGTTGCTAGGGCTACGTTATACAGTTATAACGTTATACATAACCAGCTACAATATTGACGAAAATCAAAGTTATCCGAGTTTTTCAAATTTAAAGAATATTTTGTTTTTACCACATAAGTGTATTAACTGTATCATATCCTCGGGACGTCTCCGCAATTTTGATTAAAAGTTGGTTAATAAAGAAATTAAAAATTAAAGGGGATATTTAAAAGTAGTGTATTTTTGCCATTTTTTCCAAAAAAATAGGATACTTTTACTTAGGACAGTCGGAAAACCATTAAAATAGGGACTATTGTGCCCAATAGGGATAGCAATAATAAATACACTAAAATAAACGATGCGTAGGGCACTGGGCAGCTGCAAACTTTTATAAATTTCCGAGTGCCAAATCAACAAAATTAAAAAAATGTGTGGTGCTGGGTGTATTAACTAAATCAGCCTCTCGGGATGGTTTTGCAATTTTTATTAAAAGTTGGATTTAAAAAGTTACAGAAGGTAATTTAAAAGTATTGTTGGTAAAAAGTAAATTTATTAGAAACCAAAACAAAATTTTTAAAATAAGAACCACTGTACCTGGTTAAAATAATGAGAATAAAGACAATTCAAAAATTATACAGGATGTTTAAAAATTAATTAGTAGCAAAATGGGTAGCTGCAAATTTTAAGAATTTTACAGAATGTTTTTTTTATTGCGGCAAAAATTAAAGAACCTGTTTATGAGCTAATTTTATGAAAAAAGGTTTTTAGCAAAAATGCATTTTTTCAAGATACAAGGTGTTAAACTTTTTAAAAAATCACTATTTTGATTATACTTCTCAACATTCCTTAACCGATTGTAATAAAATTTTGCAGTATTATTTATTGTCCCAAAGGGCTTATCACGATTCAACTTATTTCTACTTCTTAAGTCCAGTAGCGTCTCAAGCTGCACCTAAACGAATATTTCTGATTAAAAAAATGTGCGCAACTGGCTTTTATAAAAAATTTTTGCATCTTAATTACTTTTTCGGTTTAAAAAGATCTAGTTAATTGCATGCATCCCCCAAAAACCAGAAAAAAATTTAAAACACTTACCTTTGTATTTTTTTTTTTGTTTTTTTTTGGTTGGTGCTATTGGTAATAAATTTAGTATTTTTTAGTGTTACATAATTAGTTATAAATAGTATACCAAATATTTAAAATAAAATTTCCCATGTTAATTGGGTGTTTAAGGGATATGCAATTAGGCGGTTTTAATTTTTTCTTGAAAACTAAGCAGGATACGAAAAATATTGAAGACAAAAGGTATATTTTTATTGGCTTTATTTTAACTAAGCATAAAAGTTACACCAAAGTAAGTGGCGTACATTTCTTTTTGTTATAAATATTTCTTTAGCCGCCACATGAAAAGCCACTGGGCTTAATAAGTTGAACTAAGTTATAACTTAATAAGACCCTTAGGATATTATTAAAATACTGATTTTTGTCTTAAGTTTAATATTATTTATCTTGAAAATAATGCATTTTTGGACCTATGTTATATTAAAACCTATTTCTTTTTTTTTAATGAGCTTATAACATAAATATTTCTTTAAATTTTGCCACAACAAAAAAATTCGTACAAATCTGTACAAATTTTGCTCTCAATTAATGTTTAAACATCCTGTACATATTTGTTTAAATGTCCTTATTTTTACTATTTTACCCAGGTTCAGTGATTCTTATTTTAAAGTTATTGTCTTGGTTCTAAGTAATATTACATTAATTAAATTTAAAAAAACTGGTTAAAATATACTATTTTTAAATAACCCTCTGTAATTTTTTTAATATCCAACTTTTAATAAAAATTGCAAAATCGTCCCGAGAGACTGATTTAGTGCTCTACTTAATTTTGAAACAATCCTATTTTAATGGTTTTTGAGCGTTCTAAATAAATGTATCCTAATTAATATGGAAAAATTGGCAAAAAATGCACTAGTTTTTAATAAGCCTCTGACCTCTGTTTTTCTTCAATAACCAACTTTTATTCAAAATTTCAGAAACGTTTCTAGTCCCAAATTATGCAGTCATAAAAGTAAAAACAAAATATTCTTCAATTTTGCAACACTGGAATTACTTTGATTTTTGTCAAAAATGTGAAGTGTTTTTGCCACTCTGTATAACGTAGTCCTAGCAACCTTTAAAGAATTAATCACAAGCAGCTTAAAATTAAGAAAAAAATCTTCCAAGATATAAAAAAATTAAAAATCGTTAAAATTTAAAAAAGTTATGCGCGGTTAAATTTAGACAAAAAAACAAGGTGGCCGGGTTCATTTGTTGACCGGTTTATTTACCGCAATTTTAAAGACTTATCTAAGAATTTTTTTTTATTTGTAATTGTCAAACAGTACTTAAATAAGTAATGATTAAAGCTGTTCTTACATTTTAAAGGTTCATTTGTATCTGAGATTTTTTCTTGTTGCAATATTTTCTGCACGAAATTTTATTTAAAATTTTTACAGTTTAAAATTTATTGCTGCAATTTGTTTTGACAATAAGGTTTACCAACTTTGAAAACAACAAATATAAATTTTGTAAAATTCTTAAGAATAAAAGTTATGCATAAATGAATTTATCAATTATTATCTACCTATATCTACATACCGGGTGATGCATCGCCGGGCGGGACATAGGAAATCCCATGTAATTTTTAATGGGGTCAATTATTGGCTCCCCTAATTATTTTAGAGAAAAATTCTATTGAAGTTTATTGAAGAGCATGCAAATCTACGTCCATGGTAAAAACTTTAGATTTTTCGGATAACCCGTTTACTAGATAGATGCAAATATATTTTTAAAAATTGTTACATTATTATCGCCTCATATTTACGAACAACTAATTTTTAGGATTATTACTACGTATTTTTAAAAAATGAAAATATTTCTTGGGTTCACTTTAAGGTAATGGCGACTATGTTTAGCATTAATATCATTAGAATAATAATTGTTAATTTTAATGTGGTAGGTCTTTTGTTTTACTTAAATTAATTTTCTTAGATGGTCCTCCGGATTCTACGGAAGGATATACGAGTCAAAAATCTGTTGAATCCTCAGATATTTATAAAATTAGCAGTTTTCATTGATAAATCTGTCAAAAGTATAGTAATTAATGAGTATGTAAGTTACTACGATAAATAGAAAAACATAAAAGAAAAAACTAAACAAACTTTGAAATAAATCAAGTAACTATAAAAATTTAAAAATATTGATTATGAAAAAATCAGAACCATGGAGGCCAAGTATACTTAATGCCTTTAAGAACTTTTAACCTGAAATTTACGTTTTTGTCACGGTTGAATATAAAATATTTTTACATCATAACAAGCCGTGTTTCATTATGATTGAAATTTATCATTTAGATTAAAAGTATTAAACATCTAAAATTAAGTCTCTAAAAATACAGTTGCAAAGTCTGCTTGCGCAATAGTCCACCCACTCAGCTCCAAAACTGATTTATTTTTAAAGGTTGTGTTCATATTTATTTTTTTATCGACAAAGAATTAAAGCAATAATAATTTATTTAACATAGCTTTAGATAACTTTCGATTGCATTGTCAAGCGACATTACAAATATAAAAAAAAGACATGGCCTATGACATCTACATGGGCGTATTTTACGTATAAAAATTCCAAATAAGAGAGAACCAAATGCTATTTCCATTATTTTAAAGATAAAATCGTTTTATTATTGCGATAGGCATAACGACGGTTGGATGTAAAAGTCGAGTTACAAAATAAAAAAACAATACCTGAATAAATATGTCAAGTTTAATTCAGTTTATATGCTTTATCCTCGAAAAATGCAATTAATTCTGGACACTGACTCATTTTGACAAGAACGACTAAATAAATAAGCGATCTATTTATTGTCAGATTTAGCAAATAGAAGTTATTATTAAGTTTGGTTAAAAATAAAACATTTTTAAATTTAAAACGACTTGGTCCTGCAAATTTTTTTCTTGCATGGAAATTATTGATCGCTTCAAATTAAAAAAAAAACTTCAGATATTTCAAGTGCTGGTAAAATTAAAATTATTTTATTATAAAAATGTAGTTGAAAGGAAGTAAGTGAAATAAGTAGGTTAATGCTTATTATCATTAACTTTAGCTAAAATTAAAAAAATAAACTAATAATAAAAACCATCCCTCGTATTTAGCGTTGATGTAACTTATAGTCTCTGGGCCAGTAATGAAATGCACTGCATGACAATAACACTCTTAAAACCTTATTTGCGGGAGTTCCTTTTAATGAGTCTACCACGAATATTCATACTGCCATATATGGGAGCGGCGCTTTAACCCAGCCTGTTAATAGAAAATTATTGCCCAGTGAAATACAGCCAGGCACTAATAATACCGGCCTTATTTTGACATCTGAGCTTGCGCAGATCCATGGTAGGATAAGGACTCCCTTAATAAGTATAGTGCCCGGCTTTATTTATGTCCGTTTTCGGTCGTGCCTTATTTTGGCCTTATTTTAACTTCGGAACTGTTCGTCTTACCGAACGGCTGCCGATCACAAAATCGATAAGTTTTTGGAAGTAAAAAAACTTAAAACTTTGCTTTTTCAAATGTATTTCTATAATTGTGTTACAAAAAACCCTACAACACAAAACAATAAAGAAAAACTACTAATTTTTTTCTCTTTTTTTAGGTTTATGGTACTGTCAATATGATTTGCAATAACTCTAAATTATGGGTCCAAGTATTATTTAAATAAGACCGGTATTATTAATTCCCGAGCTTAAAAAGGCAACTTGCAATAATTTTCTATTGTCAAATTTTTCGGAGTGTCAGACTGCGCGAACGCGTGACTCTTTTTGGATAAGTTTACCACAATTTTTAAACATTGTGCCAAAAATTGTAAGGGTTACAGTTAGGAAACCCGCCCAATCCGATATCCAAAACATGTCAATGGGCCTTATGGTTTCGTGGCTTCGCATGTCTTTGGCTAGGTGATGTATGCCAACAAGCGAGATGTTGTTGTTGAGACTATTTGCTTGTTTTCATCACCTAGCTCTTGCTAGTTCATTTGCTTTAGGGCTTACAAAAATTGAAGAGAATAATACATTCAGAGAGAGCCTATAAATCATTTAGAAAAACCTTGCACCTCTTTTTGTTTCTTAAACAAAATGAAGACTGATAAAATACATTTGTAATTTATATGTTGCTTCATTTATTCTAGAGACCAACTTAACTGCTAAGTAAAAATATTATAATTCTTTATTATTTTAGCTAAGTGAATCAGTGTCGAAAAGCTACAATGGAAAATTTTCCTTTAGCTCATTATTCGTGTTATGTGATGACGTGTTGTTCGACGATGACGCCCAGTTTGCATATGAATGTTTTATCCCGTGTAACTTTAAATTCTTAGTGAATCATTTAAAATAAGTTATGTGTTTACACGATTGACTCCTACATAATAATCCAATTTTTCTATTCATTTGCAAAGTTAACAAAGACCAAGTAATTTATAAACGTGGGTATACAAAACTGATTTGGGTAAAAAAAAATATATCATAAATTCTATTTACTTTACATAAAATATTCACGTTATTAGAGACATTTTGCACCTCTTAAAATAACAGACTTTTTAGTCTTCTTATGGTTATCGTTATTAAGCATAACGATTACTGGCAGCAGTTTTGGACAGAGATTTTGCAGCCTCTTTTAAGAAATTTATCTTGCATCTGCGTCTTCGACACATAACCTTATTTTTGCCTGTGGTTCACCTGATTTTAAAATTAACGAAAAATAAGTTCTTTACAGTACAGTTCTTTTGATTTCGTTTTTTAAAGCTAGATGTATAACAATACAGTATAAGGCAAAAAAGCAAAACACAAAAATTAGGGTTAAGTTTGGTAGTAGAATAAAAAGCATGTGTGCCAAATTGTAACATGTAAATTAATTACTGATTAAAAACATCCTTAAAAGTGCAAGTATGTTTTAATTTCTTAACATTATTTTATTTTTCTTACTGCTATGGACTTTTCGTTAATTAAAGCCTATGTATCCATGATATTTTAATAAATACGGCATTAAAATTTCAACCTTCTTAAATAATTGATATTAAAATTCCTACAATCCGGCAACCACGCAGCTTAACAATAACAATAACGATAACGATAACCTCTTCGGTATTCATCTGTAATTAAAGGAGTCCGTTACGGTTAATAACGATAACGGATCATGTTTGCGTTACTGCGCAGTCTCAGAATTACGTTAACCACAACGGAATTGCAAAATAAGAGGTGTAAAATGTCTCTATTATCAAAATCGTTTTTTTTAGGATGTAGGTACCAATAGTTTAATAATTTACTTCTAGGTAGGTAAATACTAATGCGAAAGGACAATATCTGGTTCAAAATTACTTTACAACCATGTGTCCTAACATTTTATACGATTATTACTATTTTATACAGGGTATAATTTAATTGATGGTCAAAAATACAGGATATGATTCCTTAGCTTATTTTAGGGAGAAAAGTTTATATTAACATATGTCTTAAACCTCATAACTTTTGAGTTACAGGGTGTTAAAGTTTTAAGAAATTTAGTATTTTTATCATAACTTTAAAACTGTTCGAGATATTTTCATGAAATTTCGCACGCACCAATGGGCATTTTTAATGTTAAAGATTATGGCATCCGTACGAGATGTATTTAAAAAAAAATTTGTACTTCATTGCTTTTTCATAAAATACCAATTATTTTTAAAATTCCTATTTATTTTGCAATAATTGACCTCTTGATCTTTTTTTGTCCGATGCACCGTTGTCGCGTAAAAAAATAAAAACCGTTTTTGATTCATGTTTGGTATAGCGAAATTATTTTAAACTAGTAGTGTCCTAATTCTATTTTTTTTTTTTCATGCGAAAACGGTGCATCGGAAGAAAAAAAGTTAAGGAATTAAATTTGTTGCAAGGAAATATATAAAATAAAAAATGATATGTATTTTTAGGAAAAAGCAATGGCGCACCATATTTTTATTCTTGAATAATCTTCCGTATTTATCCCATACGGACGTAGAAATATTTAAAAATCTTCCGCGGTAAAAAAAATCCTAGTAAGCTGTGATAAGAATACGATTTTTTTTAATTTTAACACCCATTAGTTTAAAAGTTAAAAGGTTTAGGACGTATGTTAATATAAACTTTTCTTCCTAAAATAAGCTAAGGAATTTTAGCCATCAATTATATTACAACCTGTATACCAGAGATGCCAGTAAGATGGAAAATTGTAGCATCTCATCCCGTATTACCTTATCTTGTCCAGGCGAGGCACTTATTTTTCTCTGCTTTGAAAACTAAATACCAGATGAAAAAATGCGCTTTTCTTATCTAAAATGTCTTGTTTCTCTGGAGATCACAAGCTTTTTTAGCACAGGAATTTTAACCCAGAACGACAATTTAAATAGTATATTAGGGGACGAGCACGAAATGATACTTATTTCCCGCGAGTATGACTTTTGCAGAGGAAAATGAATATTTCGTGCAAGTTGCATACTATACTTTTTCTACGACTATTGTTATATCACTTGAAAACATTTTAAAACAATTCAACCCGCATGGCACTTGCAACATTATAGCCTACTGCAAATTTTTTGATGGAATGTGAGTTATTTTACTATTAGTTGATTTAACGTACTATTAGATATTTTTATACTCATTTGTGACTAAAGAGAAACTTTGCTGAAAAGTCATATTAGGAAAACGAAGTTGTCGATATACAAATTATTGTGTTTATGCACAATTTTATAAGTGCCACCTCAGACAAGTACAAACCAAAAAAGAGAGACCAAGATCTGAAGACAGCACCCCACAGAGCATAGCAAAAGGCCAAGAGGGGTGGCTGGTACAAGAACGGCAAGTAGACAGCAGCCAAAGTCCTACAAGAAAGCTGCTAGCTGCGAAAAGGTTGTCATCGTACTAGAAAGCTATTTAGAGGCCCAGATGACAATCGAGAGGATGGAACAAGTCCAAGCAGCGGTCACGGAAGCCTATGAAGGCATTTCGGATGATCACACTCAGGTGCGCGTCGAGAAGTGCAACCATAGACCAGGACATTTCCTAGTCGCGTGCGCAGACAAGACCAGCGCAGAATGGCTAGCCAATGTAACACCGACTCTGAGGATTTTTTAAGAAGCCGCTCCCCCAGCCCAACTTATCCTAAAGATGGAGCTAATAAAGGTGCTTCAGGCGAATCTCCACCATGTAAAGGTGGCTTCTGCCATAATTGGTAGGAGATTCCATATGGCCCTAATACAAGAACCATGGCTGAACAAGGGAACCATCAGAGGGCTCAGCTCAAGTGAAGGTAAGCTATTGTACGATGCAGAAGCCCCAAACCCCAGGGCCTGCATTATTTATAATAGTAAACGCCTAAATTGTACACTAATTCCAAAGCTTTGCTCCGGTGATTTTGTTACAGCAAAGACCACAGCAACAACAGCAGATAGAGGCACTGAGGCCTGGGTGATCTACTGTGCCTACTTCCCTGGCGAGGAGAGGACCTGCCCTCCACATCTGTTGGGGGACATAGTGGCCTACTGCAGAGAAGAGGATTGAAACTGGTGATAGGAGGTGACATGAACGCCCATCACACAATCTGAGGAAGCACCAATGTTAATAACAGAGGTGAGTCCCTTTTAGAAC
The DNA here is from genome assembly GCA_014170235.1 of Listronotus bonariensis. Classification (NCBI taxonomy): domain Eukaryota; kingdom Metazoa; phylum Arthropoda; class Insecta; order Coleoptera; family Curculionidae; genus Listronotus; species Listronotus bonariensis. Next base: position 32,395 of record JACEGR010001358.1, read on the forward strand.
TCATTTAAGGTGAAGGGTTAGATATAGTCAACATAGGCTCCGAACCAACTTTCGTTACATCAACTAGGCATGAGGTCCTCGACACTCACAATCTGTAGCCATAATGTAAGCGATGAAATAACTAATCGGCATGTTTCCGAAGAACCATCGTGCTCGGATCATCGCCACATAAGGTATGACATTAAAACCTTACAACTGACGGTAAGCAAATTCCGCAACCCCAGGAGGACAAATTGGGATGGCTTTGTGGCAACACTCATGGAGTCGCTTGGGGGCGGGATAGCTAAAATAGTCACAGTGAGAGATCTTGATCTGGCAGTAGAACAAATAAGCGAAGCCATTCAGGCGTCTTACGAAGCAAACTGTCCAGAAACGGTAAGACAACAGAAAAGGAAGACAGCATGGTGGAATAATCACCTCCAGGACCTTAGGGCCGAGGTGAGAAGGCTATTTAACAAGTCAACCCCGATTGGAACACGTACAAAGCGAAACTTACGCTGTACATCAAAGAGATTCGCAGGGCAAAAAAAAATCCTGGGGACTTTTCTATTTACATTTCTATTTTATCTTTAATATCAAGCGAGTTACAAGTGCCTGTCCAAATTGACAAAATTTGAAAAACACTCTGTATTTCCAAAACGAATCAAGTTAACCATAATTTATTTTTACCATTGAATTTGTTTTAAAAATTGAAATCTCTTTTGGTTTTCGCTACACCCTGCAAGGTCAACGAAAAGGCGCCACCCTGTACATTACATACCGAGGTGAAAGTGTTTCATTACTGTCAAGAGAAAAGAATGGTTTGCATAGGCGCGGATCACCGAGGTTAACCATTTCTCAAGAGAGTTATGAAACTTTTTACCGAGGCTTGTATAATACTTCATTTACAACCTTTTTTTATAATTTATATTAGTTTCTTTTTGATCAGAAATGTATCAGAGCAACAAAGTAATTTTAAACTTCTCAAATAATTACGCCACTAGACATTTTTCGAGCGTAAAGATATCACAGAGATGTCAAAAATACCAAACAAGATGTCAAGTTGGCAAACTTTTAAGTTTTTGCGACTGTTGCTAGGGTTACTTTTACTTTCGGCCCACAGAAAAAAGTTCACTTTCCTCCTCTGGGCGGAATGTAAAAGTCAGAAAAGTGGCACCTTCAAACTTTTAAAAAGTCGTAATGTCAACATTATATATATGGTTGTAAATAAACTAGTATACAGCATGTTAGCTTAAAAATAATCTTACCGAAAAATAATTGTAGGCGGCATCACTAGTATCCAAGAATTCTTGTGCGAGGTGTTCATCTCTGCAATAATTAACGTGATTATCAAAATCCCGTTCCAGCCTTAAAAATGCCTTTCCTAATAATAGGGGTTCGTTTGCATAATATTTCATGCCATCCATTAAAACCCTAAAACAAATTAATAAGTTTTACTTATAAATTATAAATTTTATTTTTAGGGATCTAAAATTATCGCTAATATTACCGGTTATATTACGGCAACATTGGTAATTTATAATAAAAAACGCTTTTTAAGTAATGCAAGTTTTTACTATTATTTTAAAACTGTAAAAACGTTACGAAAAACAACAACGTTTTTTTAACTATTTAGAGTCAGAATAGACCACGTAATAGAGGGGATAATGGTAAAACGTCCTCATCATCATCCCCAACTTCGTCATTTGTGTTTTCTTTCTCTTTCGTTAACTAAGTCAAGTCTATAACTTTGAAACCGATATCTTCTTTTTTATTTTGTCCTCAGTAGTTTCTACTATTCTTGAATGATCTTGTTCACTTAGTAAATTATAATTTTGTTTAACTTAAGTTAGTTTTCGGGCCTTTTTCACGGGTAGTCTGTTTCTTCTTTGCCGATGAAAAACTCCATAAGTACTAAAGTTTCTTCCGGTTGAAGCTATTGACGATGGTAAATTTAAAATGTCTACAGCCAATTTACTTATTTTAGAACTGGAGCAAATTTCTGCCCACCAAACAGGCCCAGACATAGATTTTTTGCTGGAAATGACGAATTCCTTACCACCCCTAATTTTTTACTTTGCGAGTGCTTCCATAAAAGATCTACTTGTGAAGAATACTTTGGATGACGCCTTGCAGTTTTATAGATGAACTACGTTGCAATGAAATTTTCAGCTTCAGTTAAATTGTCGCCGCGTTGGTTTGGTTAGAGTATATGACGAAAAAAATATTTCCAATGTTACCAAAATAACCATTACCTCGGTAATAAATATTACCTTTTACATTACTAGGAATGAGTCTTTAAAGGTATATTAAATAGTAGTAATATTGTATATGAGGAGCCCCAGTGCAAAACGCAATATTTGATAAAACACAATTTTTACAGCGTTTTTTTTATTTATATATATAGAAAAAAATTATTTGAAATATATTATATTTATAAAAATATAAACCAAATATTTGGTCTCTTGCATTTTTGTGATAATACAACCAATGGTTTAAAAAATATGAAAATGTGACCACTTGTTTTAAAAATGGTTATTATTTTGTTATTGGAATTTTCACTCATTCGTTTTATTTCTTTTTGGGGCAGGATACAACTTACGATGGCTATAGCTCGATGGGGAATTTTAAGAAAAACTGTTAAAAAAAAGTCCCGTATTGACCTTAAAATATTTGTAATAAATTTTATAACATCCTGTATTTTTAAGTTTGACGAAACAGTGACGCAAAGGATTTAGCCTAATAATTTAAATATTATGTACAACATATTAACTTACGTTCTGTGAAACTCGGCGATTTCCTTCAAATTTCCAAAAAGAACATCGAAGTTATCTTTTATTACCTTGGGGGTTTTGCCTGATTCAGACGGAATTAGATAATTCTGAACAACATAATCTAGGTCTCTTACAAATTCTTGCTCTGTTTCTACAAGCTCTTTAACTACAGCCCTGAAAAAATATTATTTCTTACAAATAATTTTAACAATAAAGTAAAATATGTTAAATTTAAAAAGTTTTATATACTAAGAGGTGCGAAAAAAAAGCTACCACAGATTCTTGAGCAGGGCCGTGCCTACCGGGTGGTGCAAGTGGTTCAAGGCACCAGGGCGCAATGCTGTGGGGGCAGAAATTTAAAAAAAGGGTGGGAATGCTTAAAATGAATGGGCGGTAATTTAGTAAAATTTTGTAAAACAATGTAATTACAAAGTAGGATTTTTTGGCCTTTAAAAATATTTGATAGAAAGGAAAAAAGCAATGTTGAATTGAGAAGACAGTATTTTTGAAAGTAAGGCCCCTTTTTGATCTTAACATTTTTTTGCTCTTAGCATTTTTGCTCTTAATTTTTTTACAATTTAAATTCCTCAATTACCAAAAGACATTCTCTTCTGGGGGCGCCCAAAATTTTTGCACCAGGGCGCAAGTCACCTTAGGAACGGCCCTGTTTCTGGGGCTAAAATACGATTATCAAACCCAACTTACTTAAGTCAAAAGTGGATGATTTCGAAGATACATTATGTTAAAAATTGATTCTGGTTTTAGTTTTTATAAGTCATTTTGGTAATAATAGGTCTATTGTCACAATATTTGGCTAAAAGGGTTTTAGAAGGTGAGAAATAAGAATTTGTTATTAATTTTATTGCTAACTTTAGAGTGTGCCACCTACGGCGTCTTGCGCAAAATACAAACGTAGTAACTTGTTTAAGCCATTTTGTATGAACTTTTTTTAACAAAATATGTTTCTACAACATATTTTACATAATAAAGGTATACTTAGTAAATATTGATTAAGGCAGCCGTTTCTAAAATACCTGGATTTAAAATAATAGCAGAGTCTTATTTCTCACCTTCCAAAACCCTGTTTAGCCAAATATTGTAACAATACACGTATTATTACCAAAGTTGTTTATAAAAAATTAAAACCGGAATAAATTTTTAACACCCCGTATCTCCAAAATCATCCACTTTTGGACTAAGGTAAGTTAGGTTAGATTGCCATATTTTAGCCTCAGGAATCTGTGGTACCTTTCTTTTAAACCTTTTAGAGACACCCTGTATATCATACATTTCGAGAAGTCATCTTAATTTTACAAAAAAAATAAAGTTTTAACAATAGATAGTTTTAATAGACTACAATACCCTATTAAGAACAGAGGTCGTATCTGTAGTTTTTGTGAGAATTGACGTATTGAACTTTCCAATAAGTATTTTACCAACTTTATTTTTAGTATTTACACGTTGTACACGTTTAAATTAAGATAAAACCAATTATCTAAATCAATAAAAAAATGTGTATACGATCTTGACCCTTAACAGGGCTATTTAAAATTAGGATAAATGTATAAATTAAGGATTTCTTTGTTTAATATTATTATACCCATAAATAATACTATGGTTTTTTTAATACATACTGTCGTCTAAACGCTGCATCTCCTGGCAATCCAGTTTTTCCTAATGTGGGATCGTCGGCTGTTTGTAATATTTTGCAAGGAACCCATCCTTGTTTTTTATTACCATTTACTTCTCTTACAAGCCATCTAAAAACACATAAATATCAAAACTCATTTTCTGCTTTTTGCTACTTGAAAATTAAATGTTCTGCCTAATTCCATAGTTTTAAAAATACTACGATAAACGGAAATCCAGTAGCGCTTCTTTTACAAGCGTTCTGCAAGAGAATAAATAAATAATAGTGTTTCCAAACAAAAAAGGGTTAATAAAGAAACGTGTATCAAAATATTTTCAATTATGAAGAGTTTAGACAAGAAAAGGTAGGATTTCTTACCCTGATTTTTACCTTGTTTTTTAAAAGAAACGCCTTTAATGGGTTTAAAACTATTTATTTAATTTTTGCTGTGTTTTTCTTTTTAACTTTGCTTATTATGCTATATCTTTATTCGCTCTTTATTTTTTCAAACAACGACGTATGGACCCAGCGATTGATTCATTCATAATATTATGATAAACATTAAGCCAACAATCCTAATAGGCAAAGGGGGTGAGGCAAGCGAGAAATGAAAATGGCGGACTTACTTTTTGACCTTGGTCGATAGTATGCACCCAACGACGTTGGTCTCTATTTACCTGTGAAAAGTGAGGTGCGGAAATGAATAGTCTACCCTTCTACAAACAAAGCACTACCTACCCATATTGTCTTTAAAAACACTTTCTAATCACCAACAAACACCAGAAAATACACAAAAAAACGCATTATAAGCTTTATTTGATCACTTTTGGCTTTCCAAATTGTCAAATGACAGAAACCAACAGAAATGACAAAGCAAAGGGGCGTCACCCACAAGCGTTTAGGAAAAGTTCATTTACGATGGAGTAAAAATCCCTGGGCGGCGTTGCCGGGATTGACAAATAATCACGTATTTTCAGAATTTTGCTTTTTTGAAAAGATAATAACTTATAATATTTAACATATTTTTTCATTATGATATCTAAAAATGATAAAAATATATGTATTGTTTATTTAAAAAGTTATATTACAAAATTCTTTAATATAGAGGCTTATCCAACAACCACTAGTGGTTAGTAAGTTTAGAGTGGAAAAATTAAATTTGGCAAACCTCATTTTAGCGCTTTTACTGTGATGTATTGATGACAACAGCTCAAACGTAAGCAAACCTGGTCCATACGTCGTTGGTTTCAATAAACTTATGTTATACTTGCCTTGCATTAACATTTAACCTAGTGGGGGAATGTCTAGAGCTGGCGTATGTCCGTCGGGGTTTTACAGACAATTTATGGCGCGCTGCGCTGTTGTCAAGTAATTCGCTTGGACCTGTATCTAGTTCTGGATCCAGCTTTATCCGCCTAAAATATTACAAGAAATTTTAATTAACTGCACACCATTAATTCATTCATTATTCTACTATCAATCATCCATTGATGGATGGTGTGAATAGATCGTTGTTACTTTGTAACTTGATAACTATAAAAATTATTATTATGCGACATATGTTTATATTCCTAAGTGTAGTTTCAAACTTAAGATAACTTATACGTTTTTTATAATTTTACAATAATAGTTTAAACTCAGTTTAATTTATTTTTTTGATACCTATGAGGTTCTAAGAAACCTCCCAGATTTAGCACGACCTTGGCAACCATACCCGTAGGTTGTAGAGGAGTAACTTCTCAAATTTTTATATTTTTCTTTTTTCATAAAAATCCTGATTAAAAAAAGGATTTTTAAAATAATTAGCTTGGAAAATTGGACTAGTGTGTTTGTAACTAACTGTGTTTTTAGTTTTTAACCAACTTCAACAAAAAAAAGAGTGCAATTCCGAGGTGGTCTCATTGAAACCAAGTCAGAACCTGATGGTAAAATCATGGCGTATTTTTCTTATACTTCCTAAAATAATTCAAATTTTTGTATCTTGTAAATAGACATGAAAAAAAATAAACACAAAAAAATAAAAAAAAAAACTTACTAAAAAGCTTAAAATTGTAAATAATTAAAGTTATAAAACGTATAATAAATAATGGCAACTAAATAAACAAGAGCTTATAATACTTTAATAACATATGATTAATTTCTTGTCATTAGTACAAACGAAACCGCTAACTACTTACTTTGCAGATAAAGCGGGATCGTTCATATCTACAAGCTCAACTACATCGCCTTCGTTTAAAGTAAGTTCGTCGCTAGTGCTAGCTGTGTAGTTTTGCCATGCTACAAGGATTTCTCCAGGAGTCTAAAATAAAAAGATTGATTAATTGTAATATTTTTGCAAAAACGCAGTGTCTTTAAAATGAATCTTTACCATAACTGCCTTTTCACATTAGCGGAAGATGGGAACCGGGGTGACGGACTGACGCTATCGAAGTGTATTTCGTGTTATGACCCCTTTTATGAGCCGACTTTCCGAGTTCTCAACGTGTGAAAGGTCTCATAAGACTCCATACACTTCGACAGCGTCGGTCCGTCGCCCGGATTCCCGGGTCCGCTAATGTGAAAAGGCAGTATAGTGAGAACATTTTAAAATCGCAAATTCGATACCCTTTAAAAATAATGAAAAAATTACATGAAAAAAGGGCGCCTGCAATCGAACTATTTTACACAAAGGCTTTACAGCGTCGCGCCGAAAATAAACACCACGCGGCAAGAAAATTTGGCAAAGGCGGCCGCAAAGACAATCCTGCCGATTTAATTGCTTAAAACTTTTTTGGAATTTTTTTCTTTTTAAAGAATACCTACCGAGTTTACGATTTTAAACTGTTCTTTCTTAAGGTCTTTTAATTGGCAGCCATTTCGACGTCGCCGTCGGAACATCGAGTCAACTTCGGTCGTTTCGGCTTCGGCCACTTTAGCTTCGGAGTAACACTAAATATTTTTTAGTTTAAAAATTATACTTTCTGCGATAAACCCTATCTTTATTGTCATTTCATTACAAAAGTTCATGCTGCGCCGCCAAATCCTATTGTTTTTAAATTTCGAGGCTTGGCGTCTTTATTAACATACTATTACTAACTAGAAGTAAAATAAACATTTTTTAACAATAGTTTTTAGTTAAGTGTTAAATTGGACAAAAGTTATGATTCTTAAATATATTTTTTTTAGCGGTAACCTATCTGACCTGCAATAAACTCTGACACCAAAATGGCCGACGAAGAAGCGGTACCCGGCGATTTGGCTTGCCATTCAAACGGCAATACCGAAATGGCCACGCCGAAACGTTACATGCAAAATCTACGCATATTATCTACGCATTTGACACAAATTTGATGTATTTAGTATTTTTTTCAAGTTTTTTTTATTATGTTTTTAAAGTTTAATTCTTTCGAAAACAATTTGTGTGTTTATTTACTGAAAAATAATCCTTTAAATTAATACTTTAAATGTGTGATCCTAATGGTTTAGTAAAGTATTTTCTTGTAGGCTTTTTTTTTGTAAATTGTCTTTCTGTAGGTTTCATGTATAGCGGCAATTTTAATTTTATTTTTTAAGCTTGTCATCTTTAAAATCTATTTTTTTTAAACTTGATCTTATTTTTTGGGTTTTTTATTAATCGTAGTTTTATTCTTTTGTATATCATCTTATACGTTTAATCTTCATATATTTAATATAAATATTATATTGCGGGTTTACAAGGTTTTTTACCTTGTTTGCTTTAGAAAATAATGAAAATCGTGTTATCAATTTGGAGAAAACAGTATGAAGCAAACAAAATGCTATTCTTATGTATTTTGTACCATAAAATATTTACAAAATTAGGGGTGTAAATTAATAACTTGACATCCGGTACAATAATCTGGAATTACTTACCTTCTTACATTGCAATTCTTCTAACATACGAAAAATAGCTTGATGTCTATTTTTAAACATCGACAGATTTATATTGCCAGATATTTATATTGCTTAATATTGGTTAGTATGATTTGTAAGCTGTTGTTAAATTCATAACGTATGTACAAACTTGGCAAAGAATAAAACATTTTTATTTAGTTTACATAAAACTACTAGGCAAAGCGTAATATAATTTATTAAATTAAGTACTAAATAATAAACAGGGTGTTAACGAATCTATTAGACAAGCCATAACTCCTAGAATGTAAGACATATTAAAATAAGACTTGGTATAGGTAAATGGTATAAGAAGAGGAGAATTTTCACGTATGTTTAACTTTTCGGTTACTTCCAGTTTAACCGGAAATGGCTGGAAAATTAAAACTATGCGAAAACTCTCGTCTTTCCATACCATTTACCAATACCAAGTATTATTTTGATATGTCTAATTCTGTAGAAGTTTATTTGTTATTGATTAAAAAGAAACAAGAAGAAACTTAAGCAAGTTACACATTTAAAGTCATGCTAGGTACTGTTGGTGTGAATTTATTTTTAAAATAGTATTGTTTGTGAAAATACCTTTGTTAGACCAATATTACATATTCCTACACCCACAGTCAATTGATCTTAAATCTTAATAAAATACTTTAAAAATAATAAACAAAAATAGGTAAACGTTTCGGTAACAAATCTATCATTATGTTGAAAACAAAAAAATACAACAAAACTAAAAAACAAATATCAGAATTATCTGTATTTTGTGTTTAAATGATAATAATAAACATGATATAAAAGTTTCTATCCTTGATTAATAATACTACGAATATTTTTTTTTGCTGTATTGGATCTGTATTTTATAAAATTAAAACAATCCAAATTTTTCATTCGGAAGTTCCAAATAGACTTACTATTAACCTTTTTGTGTCAAAAATTCCTGGCTTACCAAAAAAAACAAAAGAAAAATAACATCCGCATGCTCCCTGAAATAAAACAAAATCGTATAACGAAAATCCAAATAACGTTATTTTTTTATTATAACTTTTATGTGCTAACTTTTTGATTACTGAAATGTATTAGGAAGCTTTATTTATTAATTTTTAGAGGTAAAAAATGAAAATTCGTTGCTTTTTTGTAAAAATGTTAATCCAAGCCATTTGCAAATTCATTACAAGTTTTTACACTGAGAAAGCGCCACGAAAACTATAACAGCTTGTAACTTTAGTGCGCAAAATTTTTTGATTGACACAATTTATCAAAGGGCCTTATTTATAAATATTTTAAAGTAAACAATTAATATTCAAGCCATTTGCAAATTCATTTCAAATTTTTACACCGACAAGGCACCGCTAGATATTAAATATATTATAACTTTAATGCCCAAATTTTTTGATTATTAAAATTTATCAGAGGGCTTATGTTTATAAATATTTATTAGTCAAAATGAACATTCAAGCCATTTTCGAATTAATTGCAAAATTTTTACTTCAAGGCAGCGCATTGAAAACTATAAGAGCTAGTAACTTCAATGCGCAAAATTTTTTGATTATCGTTTATGAAAGGGCTTTATTTATAAATATTTAACTAGAAAATCAAAATCTAAGCAATATGTTTAGTCCCTGGACCACCTTCTTATTTTAGTCGCCAGTCATCAGCTTCTGTTTATTTCCAAAGCTGAAACTGGCGACTAAAATACGAAGTGGTCCAAGAATGAAAAATCAGGGCTATAAGGAACCCTAATTTTTTTCTTTTTTTATTTAATTAATTATATGATTTAGAAAATCCCTGCCAAATGTAATTAACTTGTTAAAGATGAACAGACCATAACGCAAAGACATGAAAACAGTACTAAACATTTTTAAGACATATACAAATTTGAATTTAATAATATTAATGGAGTAAACCCAAGTGCTCTTAGCTTTCTAAAAAAGTAAAATAAAAAAACATCCTTAACATTATTTTTTGTATTTTTAAATAAATACAATTTTTATTTTAAGTAATACTTAAACTTTTTTATTACATATGTAAAATGTTTTTTTCTCAAATTTGAACTAAATTTAATTAATAATTAATAATACTTGATTTACGATAACTCCTATTTTGTTTCTTGTTTTAAAAACGAGGACAGATTTTACGCACAAATGGCATTTTTTTAAGTTTGTTGTTTATTGAAATTTTATTAAGATTTAAAGTCCATAATAGACAACTGACTGTGAGTGCGCTTTAAAAAATAATAAATCACCTGTTTATTTACAAATAAATAAAGAAAGCAACAATTTCATTCAAATTCTGTATTGTGAGTAGTTCATAAAATAAAATACTATTCTGAAATTTTATGAAATTAAATTAATAACGTCGATTGCGTCTAAAAACCGTAAATATATAGTGTTTTACCACAAACTGTGACGATGAAATTTTAAATTAAAAACAATTGGCTTTATTGTATATAATATTAATAGGGTACATACTACTCAAATATTTTCACAGTGCCGCCACTACCGGTTATACCGAAAGTATTGTCAATTTTTCTATTTTAAATAGGACAGCCTGCAGATTTTTTAGATTTTTCCAAAAATTCTATACATATTTTTGGCATAATGACCTACACCTATGTCTTGACCGTTTTTAACCATCAATTTTTTCTAAACTAAAGTTTGTTATAAACACTGAGATTGAGTTACTGGTGGACTGAGAAAGAACTCTTTTATAAATGCTTTGGCAATTATAACATACAAGGTGGTCAAAAAACTTTATCAGTTTCATTGACAAAAACTTTAACTATTTAGCAATAAAATATAGTAAGTTCATTTAAGAAAGTCTAGTTAAAAAATTGTATTTTCGAAATATTAAAAAATGGAAAAAAATATATATTAGAATTGCTGGAAGAAAATTCTGTTAAGATAGCTTTTTAATTTACAAGAAGCGAAAAAAACATAAAAAGCCAATATACGAGAATTAATACATACAGGATGGCGCAAAGTAAAAACATTGGTGCTTCGTTTGTGCTTCGAAAGTTGATCGGTCTCCTTTGGTTTTTTCGTAAATGCATGTACAAATATGTCAGTGTAATTGTGTGTCTCTATAACAATACAAAACAAAAACATTTAATAAGTACATGTATCGAAAACGAAGGTAATGTTAATTATATTATCTATACATTCGGCACTTCATATTGATAATGAATACCTAGTAAGTAACTTCGGTTAACTTTTTAGACCAATAAAATACATTGTTTGTTGTAGTAACTAGGGTTACTGATCAATCAAATACATTTTTTGTTTAGGCGTTTTTCTCAATTTATAGCGCCCAAAGATAGTAAGAATAATAATAAATATAAAAATATATATTTAATGGTTAATACCTAACCTAAAATGTATCTTAAATCACAAAAAAATACATAACAAAAAAAATGCAAAAAGGTGCAATAATTTAATAACTTTTATCATTTTTTTTAAACCTCTTTAAGAACATACCCTTTTTTACGCAGTTTTTAAAATGTACCTTAGATTAAGATAATAAATTATTTATACAGGGTTTTTTAAGGTTGGTTCTTTCCTTTTACCACTGTATAAAATAAAAGAAAATTTTTCTAATTAAATTGTGTCCCAAAATGCTTTTTGAAAACAAGATTTTTATTGAATTGTTTTTAAGGAAAGAAAATAGGCGACTGCTCTGTTTTTAAAATTATATTGTTTTTAACATACCCAATTACTTCGGGGTTAATTTGGTCTCCTAATATTTTACCGTACAACGAACGGATTTCGTTAAAAAAGCCATTTTGATTCATGGCAAAATCGCTTAAAACTGATATGGTATTTTGTATGTAAAATTCGTTTTAGTCTAATTTGTATTAAAGCAAAATCAAATGCTTACATTACTACAATCTTAATGTCATTAATGAGCTGCTTTTAGGAAGCTATTACACAGCTAAAAACCTAACTTAGAAAAAACACCCCATCAGATTTTAGTGATTTTGCCAAGCATCAAAATGGATTTTAATTTTTTAACGAAAACCGTCCGTCGAACGGAAAATATTAAGAGACCAAGTTAATGAGCAATCTAAAAATATTATTCATTCGAAAAAAAGGCATTTATTTTTTCTTCAAACTTTAACACCTTGTATCTCGGAAAGAAAGCATTTTTAGACATAATTTTACTTTAAAAATTGTATTTTCTTGCATTTTATACAGTGTTAAGAGGAAAGTTTTAACTTAAAAATATGCCTGTGTATTTATAAAAAACGTGGACTTCCTGTTACGAGAGTGCTTAAAGCATTTTTTACAGTTTGATAGTTTTTATGGGTGATTTCTTGTATCAACATTTTTACGTGTAGTCGGTACATTTTAGATTTAAAAAATTGCGACAGCTCTTGCAACTTTGGAGCATTTTAGTGATGTACATCGAATTCGACGCTGATCATTGGGATTTCGGAAACCGTAAGAGATGCAGGATCGGTTAAATGGAGGCAAAGTTGCGCAATTTGATGCTCAATGAAATGCCGATTTGCGTTTTAAAAAATTCCAGTACTTACTTTCGAAGATATTCGAAAAAACCGGAATTTTCAATTTTAGTTTCTATTGTTTCCTGGCTATATTTGTTAAGATAACTTAAAAATGAAAAACACGTTTTCATGGCCACTTTTTCTGCTCTATAATTCAGTGTGATTCAAATATTGAATCTGACGTTTCGGCTTCTGGCGTCCATCATCAACTTAATTTTTAAATACGGACCTGATATTTTTTCAATTTAATTAAATCCTTTCATCACTCTTAAAACACTATATATCGCCACTTTGATATTTGCCGACGTTTCCTACAGAACAATTCCATCACCAAAATATTGTATAGTTATTTCAACCAAAATACGGCCTTGAACTTACGTTTTTAGGTAACAAGGTAAAAAACAGAATAAACTTATTGCATATTCATAATCTATTTATTGCAACTCATTGATATCTAACAGCGGAAATTACTTTATTAACCAGAAAATTTCATGAATATTAGACATAAGATACAAAAGGTAGACAACAAATCAGCTTACATAAACAATTTGTAATACTATCTTGATGCCCATATTAAAAATAAACATAATTTAATCACTATTAATAAGTGTTCAAAGAGATAACCTTCCGCCTCGATGCATTTTCTTGCTTTGCTTTGTATTATTAATACAGCTCGATTAATTGTTCTCGCAGGAATGGCTAGCGACTTCCCTTATCAAATTTTGTCGTAGTACTTAATAGGTCGTGAGGTGCATTTTTAAATAAACGGTTCTTAAGAATCACCAAAGAAATAATCTAGGGGACTAAGATCTGGGCTCCTAGCGAGCCAACTTGCAAAACCATTTATTAGGAAATATGGTAAAGGGATTGCTGATTAATAAAATCGCCGTTTAATACACAAGTTAATAAAAGAATTATAAAAATATTCTTAAATCTTTATATTGCGTTATCACCCCAAATGGTAGACTGTTTATACAACGAGCTACCCTTTATTTTGAGCAAAAAATCAACTTCTTATAAGTTTTTTTCATTGTAGCACTTTGCAGGTATGGAAAATATAACTTTGGAAATATCAAAAATAAAATAATAATAATAATAATAAAAACCTACACATTAAAAGAAAGTACTTACGTTGGTTGCTTCTTTATAATGTGATGCCATCACTCATTTTACCTAAAACGTTAAAAAGTATTCATTTATTTTTTAACGTGTACTTATCGAAATGTGGTAATTAAAAATGCAATGCACTAAATTTGTATTTTTAGAACACCATGTCGTAACACATTTTTAATTGATTATTAATTTCTAACAGTTTTTCGACTCAAAAAGTACCTTAATAATTTTATAACTTTCAAAATTACAATATTATTTAGAAATTAATTTCAAGGATTTTTAAAACCATATAAAAACACATGTTTTTTTATAAAACACTTACTTTTTAGAGTACAGTAAATAATTACTTTATGTATATTTCGGTTTTTCTAGTGACGTACCCCAATAAATATCTCAGAACACTTATTCCTTATGGATAAAATACAAGGGGATTCAGAAGCAGCTAAGAAGGAATATGTTTCGATGCAATTGATCTATATAAAGAGTGGGTCAGCAATCCATCCATCTAAATATCATTCAATTGGTACATTGCCAGGAAAACGATGAGTGGTGACTGGAGATTGAATTGATTATTTTTTGTTTGATGTATTGCAAATACCTATTTTATAGTTATATACAGGGTGATTCAAAAATCGATCACGAAACCTAAGGGGTGTTTCTACTTGACAAAATAAGGGCAGAGCTTCATATAATTTTACGAGTTACAAGCCGTCAAAATTCCATTTTTATTTTGGTTTTTTCGCAATATTGCATTTATTTTTTAACCAATTCAGTTGATATTTGACACAACAAATTGAGCTTTGCAGATTCTAAAATTTTAAGACAAAAGTACTTTTTTAAATACCGCCAGAGGGCACTTTACCTAAAACTTAAAATTTATTTACATCATAACTTTTTATTTTGACAGATATCACAAAGCTGGGTGCGCCATTTTATAGACAATCAAAAACTTAAAAACAGGTTACTCTTTATTAAAGTCAATAAATCCACCGTTTATGCACCAATAGACATCAAAGTTTTAATCAAATTACCTACATACATACAGGGTGTCCAGTAACTCAACCGACGGAGCGATTCTACAACAGAAAATAAGAAAAACTGTATATAAACATATGTCCCAAACGTCTTAGTTTTTGAACTAAGGGGTGTTGAAAATTAAAAAAAAAGTTTAAATTTTTACAGCACTAAGAAGGAGTGCAATTAACTTAAAAATCATATTAGCCATTTTTTACCTTTTGAGTAAACGATAAAATGCTGGTTAATATAATGTTTTCAAAACATTTCTTCCAAAACATTTTTTTAAATATATAGGGTTTGTCATTTAAAACAACAAAGTTGGCAGTATTTTTTATTAAACCGGAGAAACCTACCACCAATGAGCTGAATCATTTGAAATCTGCATTCTATACCGCCATAAATCTCACTAAAATTTTAAAATTGTATAATTCTGAAGAAAATGACATCCTTGCTAGTAATTTTGTGGGTACCCGGTAGCGATCTGTATTTGCTTTTCTGAACAACGTCTATTTTTTGATGATAAGTACCTAATTATAATTATGACTACTGTGGTATTTTTCTTGTCTGCTTAAAGAATTTTTTATTTTGGAGGTTTTTCAGAGCTATCTATTTATTATACCTAATATTGGTATGATTGTTTTGTTATATTTTTTAAACCGTTCTTACATCAAGTTTCTTCCGCATCTGGTTCCTGAAGTCAAATTTATTCTACAGAACTAAGTAGTAGTTAGTATTAATGAATGCAACCACTTATTATCAAAAATAGACCACAATTGCAAGATTCCAGGACACATTTAGAAAATAAAATTCCTATAACCTTAGCAAAATTTAAATACCGATAAAACTAGAAGAGCTTTAGCACCACACAGTAAACCTGTTCATCTTTGTAGACTACCCGAACTTCATAAAAACAACATACTATTGAGACCAATAACTAGTTTTAGAAATGCACCCACGAATACCTCCTTTTAGACATAATCAAACCATCAGTCGGTAAGTCATCATCTTTTTTCCGAAATTCTATTTATTTTGTTAATATTCTTAAAACCGCAGAAATAGAAGCAGATTCCTCTGTAAATGTGGTGAAGTGTACGATCAAAAACAAAAAGATCATTAGAAATTAGAAAAAGTACACAAAGAACAAAGGGAACGAGGTGAAACGTCGAGATCGATGTTGCCGAACATGCATGGTCAAACAACACCACATATAGTGGTTGGAGGCCAAAATTATTCATAAAAGAAACTTACTGGAAAAAAGAAGAAATTTTAAAAAGCTGCTGTAATTGTATTTTGTATTATATTTCTTCATCTTAAATGACAAATTATTAACTATGGTCGCATATTAAACTATCCCCTGACGATCTTGTGAATTATTCTTTCATGAATGCATGTTCTCTACAAGCCCCAAATGGAAACAATGAGGTTTTAAACTATTTTATTTAAAAAACTTTTTTTTAAATACTTTTAACTACACCGTAGTTCATAAACTAAGACGTTTAGGACATATGTTTATATGAAGTTTGTTTCTATATGCTTTATGTTAAGTTTGATCGGTTGAGTTACTGGACACCCCTGTATGTATAGTAGGTAATGTCTATGGTGCCTAAACGGTGAGGTTTATCGACTTTAATAAAAAGTACCTTACTTTTTAAGTTTTGAATTGTCTATAAAATGGCGCTTCTAGCTTTACGATATCTGTCAAAATAAAAAAGTTATGATGTAAATAAATTTTAAGTTTTAGGTAAAGTGCCCTCTGGCGGTATTTAAAAAAGTACTTTTACCTAAGAATTTTAGAATCTGCAAAGCTCGATTTGTGTACCAAATATCAACTGGATTGGTTAAAAAATAAATGCAATATGGCAAAAAAAACAAAATAAAAATTGAACTTTGACGGCTTGTAACTCAAAAACCAATGACATTTTGAAAAAAAATTATATGAAGCTCTACCCATATTTTGTCAAGTAGAATTACCCCCTTAAGCTTCCTGATCGATTTTTGAATCAGCCTGTATAGTGATTTCCTTTTTTTTAAATTAATATGGCGCGCAGCGTGATCAAACTTACGTCTGCACTTATAAGGAGTTTGATTGTACACTAGTGTTTTAAAATTAAACACCATGTATATTTTATAGTCATTAAAAAGATATTTTAAAAAGCTTTAGAAAATACCCTCTGTAATATATCTAAATCAGCTTTAAGTTAGAAGCACTAAGTTTAGTGCAGTAGAAAAATAAAGATCATATCTACTACTTTTCTAAGTATTTAAATCTAATTTATAAATAAAAATATTTAATTCGTTTTTTTACTTTGCCATAATTTTGGCATTAAAGAATTTCGTTTTGGGTAATTTGTTTTTCAAGTTACATACACATAATCAATGTTGTTTTTCTGTCTTTTTCATTTGAAGGTGAACGTTGCCAATAAAAATATTTTTAATTGGGCCTGGAAACGATAAATTTGGCTTCTTAAAAGCAAATAAATATTCCAACTTATACAGGGAAATTTACTTTAAACGAGATTGGTCTTAGCGACAAACAGAAGAAGTCGCAAAAACTGTTCAATTCGCTTAGTTTATGTGAAAATTTAAATAATAATGATAAAATATTTCGTTTTTTTCATACATTGTTAAATACAACACATCTTTTTAAAAAAATTTAATGGTTAAAACCACTAAAAGTTTAGTGGATACAGAATTTAGTTTTTTTTTCACGTATTATTTAAAAACGCCTTACTATAATCTCTGTCAGCCTCGGATCTTTATTTTTTTAGGGGAGGGGCAAAAACTGTCCTCTGCCGCACCTTGCCTTTTAAATCATGCGCCTTCTTCCCATCACTTGGCACCCTATAGGTATAATCACATACAGAATAACTATATTATAAATCCAGATCACAAACCCTAACTGCTCAACGTCCACTGGACGTCGGTCATGCCTTAATTTAGTATATTCCTTTTACCTTGTAGTACCGTTCTGAACCGTTTTCTGAACTGTCAATAGTGTCAAGAACGGTTCTACAACATGAAAAAATGTCAAAAAATTGTAAACTTAACATTTATGGTGTTGTTCTGGGCGGTTCTGAAGCATAAAAGGATACAGCAATTGCAATTTTGTCCCCGCTTGAAGGTGTCGCCTGGGGCAGACACCCCCGTTTCCCCCTCTAGATCCGGGGCTGATCTCTGTGCCTTAAAACAGTGTTTCTTAGTTTAGGTTGTTAAACAAACTTCTATGTAATTACGAGTATATGTTTACATAGGACTGCCTTCGAAAGTCAATAATAGCACATTAAGAAATAATGAAAAGTGGATCTATAAATACGATTAGTCGAGAATTTAAATTAAAAGTTTAGGTGACTTCTGAAAATATAAGAGTAAAAACGTTTTAAGTATAAGTAATGTTTATTTAAATTTAATCACTTTGGCTGACGTTTAGCTAAAAATTAATTACAAGAAACTATTTATTTTAAAATATGATTGCGGTCAAGCGCCGTATTTGATGGTTTGATATTAGTTTTGTTCTTTAACCCTTAAATGACAACACAGGGTCACCCCACCAAATAATATTTTAGACATATTTCTTTCAAAATTTTTCTTATAATCTCCTGTTACACTTACCTTCCTAGCTTGGCTGCTACTATTTCCACAGTAAATAACGTATGCCGCAGAAGTTTATTTCCTGAATTTTAGGTGCTTGGGGTTGCCGGCGACCCGTGTTGTTATTTGCGTAATAATAAATACATGTCTATCAAAAAAGACTATTAACGTTAAAAGGAACTAAAAAAATGACGCATACAGAAAGCAATAAGGATATTTGACAATAATAATAATGACTGATGTGAATCTGAAGAACCCAAAGAGAAAGAAGTGGAGGCAGCCGAAATAGTGTATGAATCCACTGAAAATGAATCGTTACGAGGAAGTACCTTGTTATAGATGGCACTCTAAACCTTGTTTAAATATACACGGACAGGAAAAAAATTAAATCCGCATTTTCCCGAATCTCAAAGGAATAAAATTTAGGAATTCAGGAAGCTTAGAATTTTTATTTTGACGACAACATGCTGCATAAAATTGTTACTCATACAAACGAAAACTACGTAGAAATACGATACACTTTTTAAAGGTACAAAGATGTACAAAACAGACCGATAAGACAAAACTGGAAGACGATGCTTTTCTGTACACAAGTAATGATTTAAAGAATAATTATGAGATCCCAACGAAAATGTGCAAAAATAGATTTTCTTTTCCTTATAAAAATTATTGGGTAGATTACAAAACAACCAACAACAAAAATAGATAGGTTTTTGCTGTTCGAACCTTAAAATAAATTGTATGAAAAATTTTATGTTGTCGTTAAAAGGTTAAATTTTTTATTTTTTTATTTTTTGACATCCCACGAAGGTCTATGCCTAAATATCAGAGTACCGTTGGTGTCGGGTTATTAGATGTTTAACCCATCGTTCCCCCTGTTCCGTCAACGTTGTCCAAGCACTGAAGAAACATGCAGTTGCATTTCACAGCACCTTTAAACAACGCGGTAGTGCCACCACGGTCGTTATTTTTAAATAACTACTACCTAAATATGTCTCCCCGCTGGGAATCGAGACCGCCGACCTCTGGCTTCGAAGATCAAAGCTCTGTCCACTAGGCCACGGGGAGACGGGAGAATAAGTGTATATTTTTATTGTTTTAGGGCATAAACTTGTAACACAGAAAATCTTAATTAATAATAATCTTGGTGAAAATTAAATTAAGCGAAAGCACCATAATACTCTATTAAAATTTATTATAAATTATTATTTTAAAAATTTGCCTATTTGTAAATTTTGCGTCGTTAAAACAATTTACAAAATTCAAATTTATTTCATGTTTCGTAAACTATGAAATATGATTTTTGCTCGAAATATCTTGGCATTGAAATCATGACACACCAGTGTTTATATTTTGTGTTATAAGTAGTATTTACAGCAATGCGCAAATTTACATTTTCTTTCTATATTAAAAACGTCATTTTAAATATTTTTTTGTTTACTTGCACAATTCTAAGAGAGATTTTTATTAACTTTTTAAACGTTGATTTTAAATTTTCATCACCATAAAAAATAGTTTAACAATTTTAAACAAGTTATGTAGCTAAAGACGATTTATTATCACCACTTTTCTATACTTTTTGACAATGAGCGTTTGAATGTGGTAGACAATTACTCCAGTAAAGTGACATCAAAAAAACATTTTAAACATCCATTGTCTATATCAATCTTAAGTGTAAATTGAAAACGGACAAAGATAGAACTGCCCGAAATATGTATGCTTAGATCTTTGAAACTACTCAACAGATTTTGATGCAGTTTTTTTAATAGATAAAGTGATTCAAGATGAAGGTACAATAACATACTTATTATAATGGAAAAGATGGTAGTGGGTAGTGAGGACGGGCAGAATAAAAGACGCTTTATTTGTTCCGACGTTTCGGTCCTGATCCTGGGACCTTTTCAAGCTTCCAAATATCAGCATCATTCGCCAAAACATGCTGTTATGTTGGACACTACATGATTGTAAAAGTGACATCACACAACATTTCTTTTAAATTAATATATACACATAAAATAATAAATAAATAAATAAACTATTTTTAACTATTATTTAAAGGACGTTATTACAACACTCTACGTCCTTTAAATAATAGTTAAAAATAGTTTTATTTATTTATTTATTATTTTATGTGTATACATTAATTTAAAAGAAATGTTGTGTGATGATCCTTTTACAATCGTGTAGTGTCCAACATAACACCATGTTTTGGCGAATGATGCAATATCTGGAAGCTTGAAAAGGTCCAAAAGTCAGGTTAGAAACGTCGCGGAACAAATAAGCGTCTTTATTCTGCCGTCCTCATACCCACTACCATCTTTCATTACATTCGGCCAGGACGATAACTATCATGAATATACTTGTTATATTAGAGAACCACTAATAATTTTAAGATTTCTAATGTGAAGTCGTAAATAAACACGATTTTTTGCGGGAAGGGGATTTTTACTACGAATTTAACGCGTGCGAAGCTGCGGGAAAAAGCTAGTAAAAATAAATGGAATAATAAAACTCTTTTAACGTCAATAAAAATATTATGTTTCTAATAAAAAATGTACTTGAGACAAGATTATTACAAAAAAATTGTGCTCGCTGCTACATCGGTAAAATTACATAAATGAAATTCAAAAGATTTTTTTTATTTTAAAACCAAAAGAGAAACGTTTACAATCCGTGCATGGTATTTATAAGAATAGAACTTGTTACATGCCCGTGAACTTGTAACTAAAAACAATAAAATGACGCCTTAACACGACTACTTAATTGATTTAAGTTCACCTTAAAATTGTTTTAACACTGTTTGTCAACTAACCCATTAAACTTGAATTTTACGCACCTATTTACAGTATAAATGCACCCTGTTTATCATCGAGACACCTAAAAATACACGACTCGAGCGGATTTTCGAGACTTGAAAGCTTTACTAACCGCAACAGATTTGCATCCACATCTCTAAGTTTAAAGTTATTCTCGTACCCGACGAGTTTATGTTACAATCGCCGATAATTACTAATTGAAGTTATTTTCAGCTTAATTTAATTGGTATATACGGCGTGTATTAAAAATTTAAATGTCGACGAGAAATGTTTATTTGCCTGTAGTTTATTTTTGTAAATGTATTTATAGTTAAGACCATTTTTTCCAAGTTCATTACTAATAGGCTAATTTTTTGTAAGTAGCTTTATTTTGACGAGACGCCCAACTTTTTCCTTACAACAATTTTCGTTGGTGGTCCAGGGCCGTATTAAGGGTATGAGGGCCCTAGGCTAAAATTCCTGGAGCGCCTATTTAGCACGAAAAAAATGGAAAAAAATTTTTTGAAGAGCAAGCCCTAGGCTGTAGCCTAGTCAGCCTAATGGATAATACGGCACTGTTGGTGGTAGCTTACAGGGGTAGCAGAATTTAAATGTGTTGATTGGACAGATATTGAAAATGTATCGCTACTTTGCAAGAAGACCGGCACAAGTCAAAAAAATTTAATTTTCATTTTTGTATAAAACACAACGTAAAAATGGTATATTTTTATATGCAAGAGTATTACAAAGGTAACTCGTACGGCCGGCGGCTAGATGGCGCTTATTAAAATTTCGGAACTTGTTTGACTGTTCGGCAAGACTGTTACAAGTCAAATATAACTGGGTTGATTTAAGGGGTAGTACGACATTAACCCACAATAAAGTTAACTACAAGTATAACATAATCCAGGCTAAAGCAGCTTAATGCTATAATTTTTTATTACCAAGATATTTCAATTACAATTTTATTGAAACTCTTAAAAGGTATTTTCTCAAAATTTCAATTTTTTGAGTTGTGTCGGTCTTCTTCCAAAGTAGCGTTATAACAAAAAGGGATAATCTCTGTTAATTTATAAGATAATTATCCAAATAAACCAAAAAAAAATTGTCCCACCAAATGTAAGGTTTTCTTACCACCTACATGAATGGTTAACGAGGTCGTGAAAAAACGACTAACCCGCTGATTTCTTTTTCTGTTGATTAAATAATATTTATTTAATTAAACAGCCAAATTGTCCTACAAATTGCGTGGTACGTCAGTCTGTTTTTTTTTATATTTATCAAATCCAAATATTCAATCTTTGCTACCCTGTATGCTCCCACCAACAAAAATTGTTGTAAGAAAAAAAGTTGGTCGTCTCGTCAAAATGAAGCTACTCACAATAAATTAGCTTGATAGTAATGACTTGGAAAAATGGTCCCCTTACTATTAAGGTAATTTTCTAGAAAGATGCGGCCAGTGTTGAATGCAGTACATTTTCTTCGGGGTGGGTTTAATATTCCCGGGTAGGGATCTAGTAGTTACCAAAAAAAAAAAATATTACTCCCAAAAAAGTTGAAAACCAAAAAAGGTCTTGCGTTATAAAAACCAAACTTTTTGTATTATCTACTAGATGTGAAAGTCCCTCTATAAAGAAAATTCCCAGTATATACTGTGCATTCCAATTAAAACGAGCCACCTCTCATAATTTGGTTATTTGTATACTTACTTACTTACAGGATAAAAAATCCTGAAATACGTCAATTTTTATTTTTAGGGGGACAGGTTTTGTGTCAAAATTTACCTATTTAACGTTATTCTCTCCCCCACCAACACAAACGTCAAAAAGTTTAAATGGGAAATGGGGTCAAGTGGTACGTCATTTTAAAGCTCCTGAAGAGTACTTTATAACCCTAGAATATGAAGTCAATATCTTCACCTACTAGAAATTGGAGGTACTTCAAAATTACCCAAATACCTGATTAGGATGGTCATATTTCCAAAGCTAATAAGATCTTTTTATTGATAATATAATATACAGGGTACTTCTTTAAAAATATATACACTTTTATCCTACCCTGTATATTATCACTAGATTACCATTAAAAAGATTTTTAAAAGAGCTTTATAAAAATACCACATTAGGTACATTTAACTTTATTAGTTTTGGAAATACGGCCATTCCAATCAGGTATTTAGGTAATATTTAAAGTACCGCCATTTTGTAGTAGGTGAAGATATTGACTTTATATTCTAGGGATATAAAGTACTCGTCAGGAGCATTAAAATGATGTACCACTTGACCCCTTTTCCATTCAAACTTTTTGACGTTTGTGTTGGGGGTGGGGAGGGGTAACTTTAAATAAGTAAATTTAGACACAAAAAATGTGTCCCCCTAAAAATAAAATTGACGTATTTCAGGATTTTTTAAAAGTCTACAAATAACCGAATTATGAGGGTGGCTCGTTTTAATTGGAATGCACTGTATATATGAATTAACCTTTCTGAGTGTTTCTTAAAAGTCCGTATAAAATGCTACTACAAACTCCTTGGGCCCAAATCTAAAGCAAGTTACCTTAGTCAAAAGTGATGGTTTGCGAGATACAAGGTGTCAAAATTTTTATTTTATTTAAAAACCTGTTTTAAAAACCGGTATTAAAAACCGTTTTTTAAAACCGAAAACTCAAAACGGTTTTCAAAACCGATATACCGAAATCGGTTTTAAAACCGAAAACCGAAAACGGTCTTTAAAACCGAAAACCGAAAACGGTTCTCAAAACATAATACCATTAAATTTGCCCCTTTATTTCAAACAATTCTTACGAGAAACATTTTCATCTAAAATGCGTCGTTTTCTGGTTATTTGCCTGTCTAAGGTTAAATGAACCACCTTGTATAATCTGTCAACCAATATCCGATTTTACAAAATGAACGGTTTTTCTTTTTTAGATAGGTATAAACCGCAATCAACCAAAAACCTATTAATTCATATTCAAAGAACCGCTTTTCGATTTTGGTCCGATTATCCAAAAAACCGGTATTCGAAAACTGATTATCCGAAAAACCGGTATTTGAAAACCGCTTTTTTAAACCGGTTAACCGATATTCGAAAACCGGTTTTTAAATACCGGTTAACCGGTATCCGAAACCGGTTTTCAAATACCGATTTCGATTTTGGCCAAAACCGCGGTTAACCGAAAACCGGTTAACCGGCTAACCGAAAAACCGGTTTCGATTGCCAGCCCTACACAGAACTGTTTTTGAGACAACGAGGCATTGCCCCAACGGACGTAATTTTCAAATAATTACTACCTACCCCCGGCTGGAGATCAAACCGGTGACTTCTGGCTTTCGAGATCAAGTGTCGAAGAAACGAAAATGTTTTGTTTTTTAATTACTAGTAGTTTGTTATTTAAAATGATTACATTTTTTAGGCCAAATAAAAAACAAAACACAAGTTTTGAAGCAATGATTACTTTCAGTCGTTATCAGGTAACTATACGGTGGCCAATAATATTTGTACAGCGACAAAGAGCCTAATGGAGAGATTAATAATGTAATTTTTTCAATGTTGTCCCAACTGTATTTATTTATACACGAAATAACGCCTATATACAAGATACAAAGAAAAACCAAAAAAAAATGTTTGGTTGAAAACAAAATTGTTATTAGCAGTATTGTAAATACAGTAGCGATATAAAAGTTTCCCCGAATTTTATCTTTTAAATGGAACAAGATATCGAAATTAAGTAAAATTTGGGTAAAAGGGTGACACTAAAGCTGAATTTATAGATTGCCGTTTCCGTTTGCCATTTGACTTTTCGATTTTTATTAAGATATATGGAAACGGTAAACGGAAAATATAAATTAACAAATGAAAAGTTGTTCTTTTATATTGTAACTGAAAACGTCAAACGGAAACGTCAATCTATAAATACAGCTTTAAGCTTCCGGCAAACAGCGACATGAGCGCGGAAATGTCATATGAAAACACGACCGTGACACACCAGGCGGGACAGCGACATGACGCGCGTGTTTGTTAGGCTAGAATTCAATGTTTTACAACGTGTTCCAGTGCGTCCACACCGCGCTAACGCCCAAAACCGCTCGCTGTTTGCTGAAAGCTTTAAGCTACATTTTGCCACGTGGCCTAGTGCCAAGGGAGCAGTAGCAATTTTGTTTTTAAATGGAAAGCGTTGTCATGTAGCTCCTCATTTACAAGGTTCTTTGATTGTCTGCGTAACGCCGCTCTGCTTTTGTAAATCTCCCTAGTCGTTCCAGACTTAAAACCGTTTAATTTTGGCTTAAATATTATACAAACAGTGTAGTTTTAAGAGGTTATATCCAGTTACAACACCAAAAAGAGTTCTTTCTAAGAATCTTTTCCAACAGATATAGCACTGCCCGAAACGTTATATGAATAAATGAAATAGAGACAATAAAAGTCCAAAACTCTTTTTATTATTAATATTTTGATGATTGTCTGAAAATGGTTAGAATTTATTATGTAAGGAAATTAAATTACAGTTTCAATAACCATAATTTAGACAAATGTCACTGTGACATGTTATACAATACATTTTCTAAAGCTATCAATTTTATGTTGATTCCTTTACCAGCAATTATACTTTTAGTTTTTTCTTTCCGGATAATACTTTGAACTCCTCGAATGACGACGAGAAACTGTGGAAAGTAGCCAAAAAGGAATTTGCTCGAAGAACTCGAGAATATCTTCAAAAAACCCGATTAGCGATGAACTTCGGTCTTTTATTGAAGAACTAAAGCATGCCAAAAAGAAGAAAAAGGCAAGATCATAGCAATATGTATGCGATAAAAGATGGAGAGGTAGTACCTCTTGAGAGGCTTGAAGAAAGTTTTAATACCGACTCCAATTTAGGGATAAATTTTACTGTCGTGCCTCTTATTATACCTATTCCTTTGGAAAATAATATGACCATCACGTACGTTTTGTTTTAGGATGTATTTGTCGCGCTCTCTTAATGAAATGAACTATTTGACAAAAATAATATCCATTTCGTTATACACAAATTGCTTATTTTTGTTAACATAAATAACAACTAACTAATTATTATTATAAAAAGTAAAAGCATCTCATCATCTTTTAAAAAGCTTTAAAAAATACATTTGATATATATCCGATTTTTCGTAGTTTCGGAATATAAACTGTACAGGGTGTACGGATTTTGTTGCAATTCCAGGGTATTTTGGTTATTATTAGAGATAGAGATTTGCGGTTTTCGCGAACTGTTGCTACTTTTTGATGAAAGAAAAGATGACACTAAAATATTTTTATGACCCTCTTCGTTTCTGACATACAGGGCGAAGGTCATTTTTTCAGTTTCGGACTCCTCGTATTTCAGTTGTCTTGTAACTTACAAGAATAGTAAAAACTGATATAAGTAGATTTATTTTACGTGAAATCCAGTGGTTGTTTTTCAAAGTTTTATATTTTTCGAGATATGACCCAAACATATGATTTTTTTAATGGAACCTTCAAAGTTTAAACTTTAGTAATAACTTTGGTTACAGTATTATACACGGTTGTCTACTTTTTTTTTTAAATGGAATATTTTTCTAAAAATTATGGATACATACTGATTTTGAACCCTGTTTTGAGTATAAACACATTAGCGCTGATCCAAAATGTTCAGTTTTTAATTAATTAATAAGTGAACAAACTTAAGGGACTGAGGGATAAACAGGGGTGCTGAGCGGAGTAAAGTACTTAAAACTTTTATATTGCTGTAAAATTAAAACAAATTATAAACTAAGGGCTCACTTTATTATTTAGTTATGAAGTCTATATCATGGCCCACTATATGCGAAATTCAATTTTAACATTAGAAATATCAATTTACGACCTATTAATATAAAATAACTATTAAGTATTATACATTTTTAAAAAGCTCTCAATCCTTATAATTAAAAGAATAAAAATATACAGGATGTTCCATTAAAAAATCATATGTTTGGTTTATATCTCGAAAAAATTAAAATTCAAAAAACAAATCTAACTACACCACTGGATTCTATGTAAAACATATCTAAAATTCAGTTTTTACTTTTATTGTAAATTTCAAGACAACTGAATTACGAGGGGGCCTGAAAATTAAAAAAAAATTCGCCCTGTATGTCAGAAACAAAGAGGGGCATGAAAAATATTTTTGTGTCATCTTTTGTTTTACCAAAAAGTAGCAACAGTTTGCAAAAACCTAAAGTCTCTATTTCTAATAATAACCTAAATACCCTGCAATTGCAACGAAATCCGGACACCCTGTACAGGTACAGTGTGGACGTACTAGTCCCCCGCTAACTCTTGTATCCTTAATTTTTCTTTATAAAATTTGGTTTAACTAGACTAATGGGAGAATATAAACTAATCTTTGATGTTAAAATGATAGTATGATGGCAGATGGGCGCCATCTAAGAAAAAAAATGGAAGGGAGGTCATTGGCACATCATTTTAAAGCTCCTGACGAGTATTTTGTAACCCCAAAATATACAGGGTGTTTTCTAATTGCAGTAAGAAAATTTAAGGGCGTTTTTCTGAGCCATTTTTATGAATAAAAGTTCAAATAAACATAGGTCCGGAAATGCTTTTTTATGAGATAACTTTAAAAATAAAATCAGGTTTTTAGTAATATCTTAAATATACCTTATCCGATTTTAATAAATTTTGGCTGTGGTATTTGTTGAAATAGGAAGTTAATTTAGACCTAAATTAATTTTAATTAGTAAGACCAGTGACGGCGTGGGACGCATCTCAGCTAATATGATTGACAAAAAATGTAGAGCCCTGACTTTAACTTTTATAATTTTTTTTAGATAAAACACCTAAAAATACAACTTTTTGTTTTTTAATATTTTTAAGTAGCTTTGGTTAGATTTCCAAAAAAAAATCCGCTCAACTTCCTGGACCATACAAGAAACCTAAGGACATTTTTTTCTTTTAAAAATTAAGTATTATACCTTCCTATTAGCAATTATGTAACAACAACAATAAATACTTAATTAAATACCGTGTATATCTAGTCTCACAAATTTTACTAAAATGTTTTAGAAATTTTTAGTTTTTTTAAGTATCTTAAAAACAACATTGGGGTACCCATGTTTATATGAACTTTTTTTCATAAAATGTGTCATCGCCCTTAAATTTCTTATCGCAATTAGGAAACACCCTGTATAATAGTACTGGTCAGGAGATTTAAAAAGATGTGCCACACAACCCCCTTTTCTTTTATTTTTTTTTCTTTAGGGTGCGTTTACACCAAAACGAACAAAGAACCAGAGCTAGAACAAGAGCATTCTACGAAAGCTAAATTGCTGAACATTCGAAAGGAATAATTTAAATTTTAGGTAAAATTTTAAACTTAATTTTCTAGACTACAAAAACTATTTTAGTGCGGTTTTCGGTAAATTTGGACGGAATTATTAGTGTTTATGATTACCGATATTGCAGCCTTGGTATTAAACTTACCTCTTATATACCTAGTCGTAAATACGACGTTGTTTTTTAGAAATTTTGTTGTTCTGGAACTTTTTAAATAAAAGAATTTTTGAATCCTTAAAATTTTATACTAATCATTTAATCATTTGTGACAAACTATTTTGGCAGATTTTTGATATTTCTCGTAAATATGAAAATATGATGTTTTTACTAACAATGTGACGTTTAAGCGTTGTCACCCTGTAAAAAACTAAAACACTTTTCTTCCTATAAACTCCTACTGTTTGACGTTTTAAGCAAAACACCTTTTAAATGGTTTAAAAAACTTTTATACAGAGTGGACAAAAAAATAGATCTATGTGTAAAGTTTTTAATTTTTTTTATAATTCTTGTTTTCTTTTATGCCATAAGCTACAAAATTAGCTTTTATAAATTTTAAAAGTAAAAAATGGCAACACGGCAAGTATTAGCCACAAATAGGTATTACCGCATTCCCCAAAACCCCCAAGTAGTAAATATTGTAAGTTTTGATAAAACCGGTTCTGAATTATGAGACAGTTTCGGTATTTTGATCCCTAGATTCAAAAAATACTTTTGGAATTTATAAAAGTTAATTCTGTAGTTTGTGCCATAACAAAAAACCAGAATTATGAAAAAATTAAAAAAATTTTAAACATTTACTTTTACACATAAATCTACTTTTTGTCCACCCTGTCTAAAAGTTTTTAAAACATTAAAAGATTTTGCTTTTTGCTTAAAACGCCAAACAGTAGGAGTCAGGCCTTGTTTCCACGGGCCACTTTTTGAAGTTGATATGGGTCACAAAAAGTGGTTGGTGTGTGGTCAGCTTGTAGTTCCGTTTCCAACAATTCTAAAATTGTACTCCTTTTTACAACCACAATTAAACTTCTGTCGCCGTCAGTCGCTGATCCTTTTGTGGCCCATACTTTTAGGAAAAATAATATCTTTAGATTTACAAAGAATATTAAAAATTTGCCAAAATTTTTTGTCACAAATGATTATCTGAATATTATAAAATTTTTAATATTCAATTTTTTTTTATTAAAAAATTTGCAGAACAACAAAATTTCCCACAAAAAACCTTATATTTTCCACTCTGTATATAGCTGGTAAGTTTAATACCAAAGCTGCAATGTAGATAATCATAAAGACTAATAATTGCCTCCAAATTCGCCGAAAACCACACAAAATTAGTTTTTGTAGTCTTTAACAAAATTAACTTAAAAATTTAAATTATTCCGTTCGAATGTCCTACAGTTTATTTCCAGCGATAAAAAACAACGAAGTCTGTTTACACTAAACAAATTTAATAGAGTGATATTAGAAAGAGCATTCACTCGTCTGGTGTAAACGCACCTTTAGATGGCGCTCATCCGCTATCTTCATTGTTGCAACTCTCATTTTTACGTCAAAAAGTTAGCAGGTAGGGGAACTATTCACGTCCACACTGTGATATTTTATCACCATTGAAAAAAGTTCAAAGGCTTTTCTAAAGCATTTCTAAAGTGCTCCAATGCTGGCGTCCTATAGGTGAACAGCCTTATTCTTGACCGCACCCAGCTTCGTCATGGGTAGATACCCAACCAGACTATATAAACCTAGTAGCAGTAAAAAGCTCATTAACAGGATGTTGCATTAAACATATTTTTTTATCATCTCTGAGGATGGCCATATTTCCGAAACTATTGAAAATTGTTAATACCAACTTGTGGTATTTTTTCAAAGTATTTTGAAAGATCTTTTAAATGGTGATAAAATAAATAGGGTTTATGGATTTTCTTTTGAAAAAAATGGTTTTTTTATTCATTAATTTTAAGAAGCTTTAAAAATGTCTCTGGTTTGTCAATTTATACAATTTTGTATTTTTAACTAATATCAAAGTTACTGATGGCGGACACTTAATTTGGATGGTCCTATATACCTGAAATGCCATGCGATATATATATATATATTTATATATATATATATATATATATATATATATATATATATATATATATATATATATATATATATATATATATATATATATATATATATATATATATATATATATAATCTCGTAGAAAAAAGATTTAAATCATAAAAATATTTTTATTTAAGCGCCTAAGGTCGCATAAAGATCCGTTTAAGCTATTAATGGAATTATTTTAATTGTTATTATTGTATATCTTGTAGACTTTGTAAAGGAATATTAACTTTTTCTTTTTTGATTTTTCAGATATTTAATGTCTTCCTTTTAATGATTTTTTAAATTATTTATAACTAGAAGTTTTCCTTATTGTAAATACAATACCTTCGTTAAAAACCAACTTTTGTATAAATGGCTAATGACCATCTTTAACCTTTTAAAACATCACTGGCAAAGCATCTGCCATCTTTTTCGCAAACATTACCCAATCCAGAACTGACCACCTTAAAATCAAAATCATAGAAAAACATATTTTTTAGAGAGAGCACGGCTACTGAGGATAACCTAAACAACAAAAGATTTTAGGAATGGGAATGATAATACAGGCCGGCCCATCTTAGGTAGAGGCCAAGCCCTGATCAATGCGAAAGCTAAGAAGATGCAAGCCGGTTCAGCGGAAGAGTCAAGCGGAACCGAAGAAACAGTAGCTCAAGAGCTAATTGGTGATAAATTAAAGTCAACAAGTGAATCAAATGAGCTTAATAAGGTCTTGGAAGACGTTCAGGACTTAATAAATGCGCAGAAAAAAGGGAAGTCGGGCAGCAAAGATGGTAAGTCTCAGTATAAAAGTTATTGTAGTGAAAATTAAATTGATTTCTTCCACTGACTTTTTAAATAAATAAAGATGTTCAAGGCTAAATTGATGTACACAAGAAAAAAGATGGCTAAGAGAAGATAATAGATAAGTAATTTTTTAATTATAAACTGAGATGCCATACAAATGTGGTTCAGCTATTCTATTTAATTTATTTATGAGTAAAGATATGTATGACTCAAATAATTCGTAAAAAATGGGTAAAGTAAGAACAGTCGTATTAATCAATATTTATCAGGCGGATAGCCTTTGACTGTTAGATAAAGTGACGTTAACTTTTATATTTTGAAAGAAAAACTTCAGTGATTCAGGCGCGCAATTGGTGAGGGGGCGATAAGCCCCCAAAATAATTGAGCATTTAAAATAATCATTGTCTTTAAAAGGTCTATACAAAGTATAACCACAGATTCCTTGGGCCAAAATACAACGATCCAATCCAATTTACCATAGTGGAAAAGTATATCGTGCAAGTTACAGTGTGTTAAGGTTTCCGTTTCATTTTAGTTATTTTTAAATATCTTTTTTGTACGACCGGGCCTAAAATACAATTTTACGCCCCATTTAAGGTCGTAAAATTGCACTTTTACGCCCTAGGGCAAAAAGTATCAAAAACGCCCGCATTTATAAATGAGGGCGTAAAATAGCTACTTTACGCCCTAGGGCAAAAAGGATTAAACACGCCCGCATTTATAAATTTGTTAAGCAATAATGAAATTAAACAATTCCCCATTTATTTTTTGGTAAAACAATAATGTATTTAATTAAACATATGTTAAAAGAATACTGATTATAATTTAAAACATTTAAAGCTAGGAATTTTTCTCCCAACTACAGATAAGGCTTGTATATTAATTTCAGTCGTACAAAAATATTGTTTGCACCTCTGGCGTAAAGCACTTTTACTATCACAGCTGATTGACAACTTTCAGCCGCGGGCGTAAAAGTGCTATTTACGCCCTTGGTACAAAAATAACTATTTTATTATAAGAAACTTTTTCATACAATTAGGTAAAAGGGGGTTTTCTAGGGTGGGGAACATAAATGTGGAAGGATCTACCTGTTGACCGTTAACTATGTAGCAAAAAATATGATACTGGTCCTTTAAGAGTTAAAAAAAAGGATATACTATTTGATTAATGCATTGATGCAGAGGAGGAGCCACTTCCATACTTGACAAATAGTAAAAATTTAGAATATGAGGTAAAAATTCTTTCTGAACTTAAAAATACTGTAAAGTGTTAGGATGCAGTTAATAGTTTCAGAGTATTTCTGCAATGGGCCGAAGAAAATGATTGGGCAGTTTCCGAACTTGTACGAAAGTGTACATTACTTTCATGAAATATGAGCCTACTTTTTGTGGTATGGCTACATATTGATTGACTAAGGTCGCGGCCACGATAACAAAGAAGAAGCGTCGAGCGGAAAGTTTTAAATCTCTTTATGTTGCCAGTAATGACTACAATATTTTGAGGTAAACAAGGTCTTTAAATCAGTTATATACCCAGCTGCGAGGCTTTTTCACTTTGGAATATTGTAGCCGGCTATTAAAAAAAAAAGTTTATTCTCGCATAAAGATCAATGACAGCGCTCTCACCTTTTCCGCTCTTACGCTGGCCGCTTCCGCTTATTATCGTGGACGAGGCAATATGTGTCTATTTTGTTTTAAATAAAGAAAATTTGATAAAATCCTTTTTTCCTTCGGCTAATTAAAATATTATTAGTTAGGACAATATCCTTAATTTTTAAATGTTGTTTTAATAATCCTCGTTTTTACTAATCTGAATCACCATTATTTTTATTGATCCGTATTATTGAGACCTCACTGTATCTAGAATGTTAGTTAAGCTTTCCTATTTTATTTATTTTTTGTTTAAGGTGCGTTATGTAACGTAACGGGTTACTGGGATAGTGAAGCTGGAGGTATGACATTTATAGTAAAAAAACTGATGAAGGGGCCGATATTAAAATGAGGCCTTTGGAACCACCAAGTGAAGATGGTTTTATCCCAGTGGAAAAGTGGAATGTAACTGCTAGAATACCATTTCAACAATCAGCTCAGGTTATTATAACCCTAACAGCAAATAAAGGAAGAAAGGTCGCTATATTTTTAGGTAAGGCAAAAATAAACTGGCAGATTTTTTTTAAATAAGTGAACATATTTATTTATCTATATTAATATATTTTTTTATCTGAAAAGTATAGGATGGAAGCATAAAAAGTTTTAAATTATTGATGATAAAAAAATAAAAAAGTAGCACTAAATTCTTTTAGAAATCATTATATTGATATCAAGTTATATTAAATTGATATTTCTAAAAAATTTAATATTTCTGTGTATGATATGTTGTTCTCTTTTAAGGCCAACAATAAACTGACTTAAAAAAAAAAAATAATTATATCGCCCAAAAGTTAAAAATAATAAATTAAAAAAGTCGGACAATAACATATGCGCTTAACTAATAAATGTTAAAAACTAAATTAGCTAAAGCTTTTTATTCTTCAATACCATATGTTATTACCCGACTTCATTTTTAAATTATTTATTATTTTTAACTTTTTAGGAAGTTGTATTTATTTTTTAAAGTTTTTTATTTTTTTTAAGAGTTTATTTAAGTTAGCTCCAACATTGGCCATCTCATGTTCTCTTACAAACTGCAGCAGTGGATCCGTGCTCTTGGCAACCTGACAAGCAAGACTCAAAACCAAACGATCAAGGCATACACTCCAAGCTTAAAAGGCCGCGACCTCCTGATGGCGTGAGAGGTAAATACGGGAGACTGATGAGCGGGGATGGATGCTGCGGTGAAGATGCATCATTTTTCGTGTGCTAACGTCCAGTTCGCGCAACTCTTCTCGCGTCCACTTAACTACTCCAAACGAATAAAGCAATACAGGAACTGCTAGCATGTTAGTTGCAGCAACCTTATTCAATCCCGATAGTTCGGATTTATATTTTCCTTAAGCGTTGCCTGTACTTGCTTCTCAGCTCGGTCTTGACAGCTTCTACATCCTGAGTAGGATTTTGGTCGATACCTAAATATCGATAGGTTTCGTTAATTTCGTATGCGGACGGAGAATCGCGCTGTCAGCAAGTTTGATCACGCTCTCAAATCGTTACCATATCGGCCCTTCACCAGCCTAAGTTTTGCACATTTGTCAGAGTCGAACTCCATGCCAACATCTCTTTGGTATATTCGTGAACCACTTTAAGAGACTGTTGTAGGTCTCGCTAACTAGTTGCATAGAGTTTCAGGTCATCCATATAAAACAGATGGGTTTACCTTACGCTCCCTTCTTCCAGGTGGTCCACAGCATTATTATTATTATTATATTGATAGGCTCTTATTTTTTGCCGTAATCAGGAATTACCCTATATATTAATATTTTATAGGAGAATGTAGAATTTGTGACGGAAGTGAAACTATAACTGGAGATTGGTTAGTGGGAAGAACATCATCAGGTTGTAAGGATCAAAAGGCTTCGCATTCATTTTTGTCTGATATATTAAGAAAAAATAACGTTGAAACTCTTAGGGAAGCTCATATAAAGAAAATGTCAAACATGACTTCTACGTCTACAACGACTGTGTCTTCTTAGTATACTGATCATTTTAATATATTAAATATACCACAGTAATTTATTGTGTAATATTGATTACAATAACATTAAGACTGATAACTTGTATTATTAGGACTAGATCTTGTAAGTCCAATCTAGAAGAATCGATTTAAATAATAAAACCAAGTTTCTTTTTCTATTTGTACCTATTCCAAATTTAAAGAAACCACTTTTTTATTTCATCTTTTGTTGTCTAAGTTTCCGTTTTAGCGCTATTTCCATGACATATGTCAAAATCTGTGTTTAGGTTATCGAACATACAGTGACAATTAAAAAACAAAAATCGGTAACAAAACACCCAAATTTTAAAAATTATCTTAGAACATACCTACTTTACACCATTGTAATTTACCATAGGTTAAGTTGCTCTGTTTTTTGGATATTCTCAGTATCTCCCCTGTTAAGTGCTTCATTAGATTTGAAGTACAGGGTATTTTGTTTAGGAGGAAAAACGGCATATTTTCTGAATTTCCCTGTATTTTTTAGAAATTCAGGATAGCCAATCGACTTATTTTAGCTCACAGAATTTGAAAATCGTAATAAAAAAACAATAGCATAAAAAAACAAAAGATTAACACCCTAAATGTTGCATTTTTCAAATGAACACCCTTATAACATTTTCCTCGACTGTTTTTAAG
Source organism: Listronotus bonariensis (assembly GCA_014170235.1). NCBI lineage: Eukaryota > Metazoa > Arthropoda > Insecta > Coleoptera > Curculionidae > Listronotus > Listronotus bonariensis. The sequence goes on from JACEGR010001358.1 coordinate 68,191, forward strand.
TATTTGACGCCTAGACAGTCACATTTTTGGCTTATATTATTTAAATAATTAGTACATTAATATAAAATACAAGTTACTCAGGGTATAACCTAATATTTCAAAGTTATTTAAATTTTTACTACCTATTAGTAAAAATTTTATTTTAGTTTTTCAATTTTTTTTTTTGCTTTTGACTGGCATTTTCTTCAGATTAAAATTTAAATAATATAGCGTTTATCAGCTGTAGTTCTTTTACCTAAGAAATCATTTATTAGGAAAAAATAATACAAAATCTACTAATATGTAAAAATTTTAGTCAGTTTAAAGTATCAAGTGATCACCTCCATTAAATTTATTTAATATTGATATATTTATAAGCCGAAAATGTGACTGTTTAAGTGCCAATGACTAAAAAACAGTTGAAGATAGACTTCTAGTATCTCTAAAACACTTTTTAGAATTAACCATTAAATCCAAAAACGTAATAATAAATTGGGTGTTTCATTTAAAAAACGCAACATTTATGGCGGTAGCCTTTTGTATTTCATACAATTGTTTTTTTATTACGATTTTCAAATTCACCGAGCTAAAATACATCGATTTGGTATGTTAAATTTCTTTTAAAAAATACGGAGAAAATATGCCCTTCTTCCTCATAAATGGAATGCCGCAGATTGTCAGCGATCGTTAATATTATTTTATATCTTGAAAACTATGACTGACGCGTCACCGAAACGTTGATACATGTCTTTATTTTAAAAATGTTCTTTGATTTTTTAATTTAATTTCGTAAATTCTAGAAAATTTTAAATTAATTCGGCTTTAAGTCATTAGGCCTTACTTTGGTATCCTAAATAAAACAAAATATCGTAATTAAATCGAGCTTTTTCTTTAAATTCTGACTTAAAAGAAACAGCACAAATTTCGTTTCCAGTTAGCTGCAAGGCAGTCAACATCGCGAAAGACACAAGTACTAGACTTATTTTTCAGGTAAAGGTGCCTCGAATAGATATATTGTGACATTTGATTTTAAATACATAGGGCCATTTTACGTCACTTGGACAAATCTATCATATGGAACTATTTTCTGGACCATAAGATCGGGGGACTATGGAAATTATCTTAGCATTACTTAACGCTTTAACACGCTTTTATTAACTTGGGTTGTAACAATCTATCCATCTGTCTATCTATGTAACGGAATCTTTGAGCCTAATTTTAACCAACTTCCAGCTATTCGATTTCTTTGAAACTTTGCACACGTGTCAAGGACCGATGAAGATGCAATAATTTAAAAACAGTATCCCGTTATCTCTTTTTGAATCGCCAGGAAAAAAAATCCATTATATTATAAAAACAACACCTAGGATGCCATCTGTTGGCAACATTTCAAACTTTGCTATTAAATGAAGAAGAAATTTTTAGTTTTTACACAATTTGGTTAGTTGCACCATTGGTGTTCAATTTTTATGAACAATAAAAATATAGGGTTAGTTGCACCAGAGTAGCAGAAACTAAAAAATGAAAAATAATTAATAGTTTAAAAAACTAAAAAAACACGCTTTTATATGCAACCGAACTAAAAATTAGAAAATAATTTTTCATTAAAAAAAAATATTGTCATTTCATAGTAAAAAGCATGGGGTGATAAATATATTAAATGTTATAATTATTATATTTGCAAATATCTATGATGGAAAAGTTATGAAAAAATAGTAAAATGCACCCCACGCTTTTTACTATGAAATGACAATATTTTTTTTAATAAAAAATTATTTCTTGACTTCACTTCTACTACCATACACCCAGTACTTTTGAAGGTTTGTACTGCTTACTACCCACCATTCAAAATTGTGTTGTGTTTAGATATAAAATTTGTGGGTCTTTGTTTTTACAGTTCAACACGGTCGACCTTGTTATTGTTTAAGTATAAAATTGTTTAAATTTTATTATTAATTTATAATTTTAATAGTTTAAAACCTCGACATATCACGAATTATTTTTATCCCAATGTTAAGTAACCTAATTTAATAATGTGTATTTTTTTATACTGGGTGTTCACAAAATATGCTACCTATGCTGGATGTTTGAATACTCAAGGTTGTAAGTGTAATGTCGAAATATTTTTGTTTGTCATGTCGTTGTCATTTAGCTAGTAGTTCTTATTTTATTATTTTTTATATTGTAATTGCGTGTATTTTATTTTGGTGGGTAAGATGTTTTCATTTATACCCGACTTATATCTATTAGGGGTCGCATTGCTGTTTTGTGCGAAGAGTTTACGTAAGAGAAAATAGTACTAGTACTGTTTTTTAGTGGATGGTCACCGATTAAATGTTAATAATAAAAAACTTAAGAGTAAAATAAAAAAAATTAAACCGTCTTTAAAAAGATAAATAAAACTCACTTAAAAATTTAAAAATAATGAATAAAAAAAAGAAAAATAAAGTCGGGTAATAACATTCCGCTAAACTACAAATGTTAAGAAGTAAATACACAAAATGTTTTTTACTTTAATACCATATGTTATTACCCGATTTTTTTCTATTTTTCTTTTATTCAATATTTTAAAATTTTTAGTGAGTTTTATTTACCTTTTGAAGTCGGTTTAGTTTTTTAAAATATTTATTGAAAACTGATTTAAGAAAACCTACTGGAAAACCTCAAAAAGAAGCGTATAAGGTAAATAAATTTTATTTTGTAAGAGTATCATTACTAAATTACATTAACTGGTAAGTGTCAATCACTATCATCTTTCTTTAACCTTAGAACCGCTAAGGCAGCTCTGTGTCTCGCGACTCCAACAGAATTTTTCAAAATACACTGATATACTCCAGCATCTATCATTCTCGCTTTTCTTATGCCCATTCTAAATTCAGTTCCATCATGTGACGTTATCAGTTTGTTTCTGTCCTTTTTCTCTTCGGGATTTATAATCGTTCCTTCCCATACCCAGGTGGCTTCAGGAAGAGGATTTGCAAAAGCTGTTATAGTGTATGTGATATCTGAACCTTCTTTAATTACCATATCAGTCATTACTGCTTCAAGTATTACTGGTTTGGCTAAAAAATATATCTTTTTACTTGGATTTATAATTAAATTTAAAATGTTGGACTGAAGAAAGAAAAATTTCAGAATATTTTTACAAACTAGTTTTCAAAATGGATCGACCAAGAACTTATCAAAACTCAGAAACTTATTAAAAAGAAAATAAACAGTTTCATAATTATTAGATCTGGGGTTTTTAATAGTTTATAAAATTTATTAAATAAGTCGTATTTATTTTTTCTTATCGCATATCATTACTTGAAAAAATTAGGTGTAAACTAAAAAAAAGTTTTTTTGAATAAATAATTGATTTTACTTTTTATATGCATACAATATGAAGTAAACTTAAAGTGTATGTAAATAGTAACACAAAAAGTAACGATTTATATAACAAAACATTAACATTTTCATTACTTTTTTACGCTTTTAAATAGGTAGTTAAAAAAATATTTATAATCGATTTTTTTTCAAAATAACATTTTAAATCTCTCTGTTTATTATAGAGTAATTCTTTTTAAAGTTTTTCTCATTTTTCATTTTAATTATTTATTTTTTTGTAACATTACCTTTAATTTTCTCAAAAAACCATAACCAACAAAAAAATGTATTATATATTTTTGATAACTTTTTACTCTTTTTAATTAGATAGTCAGAAAAATATGTTTTTTGATGAAGAATTTTTTTTTGAAATTTTAAAAATACAATATTTTACAGAATCAGCAGTTTAACGAAGTTTACATTTGGCTCTGTTTGCTTATAAGATTATAAGCTACATGGGACAAACTAATTTTTAGACTTTTAAAATAATATAAATATAATACTTTTAAAGCAAACTGAAAAAATTTTGAAAATGTCTTTGAATGTGCAGATGGTGTTATTATTCTAATCAAAATCTCGTAAAATACCAATTATACAACCAAAGCTATCGGATACTTACTTTGGACATTTATTGCACATCTACTTTTAGACGTTCCAAAGTCATTAGTGACCTCAACTTCGTACTCTCCTCTTTCAGCGTAGGAAATATCACTAATGACACAAAAAATCTTATATTTTCTCTTGCCGTACGTTTCGAGACCAAGTTGTATTCGTTCATCAGCGTCTAGTTCTTGATTATTGCGAAACCATTTAAATCTTGGAGATGGAAATCCTCGCACTACGATTTCCAAAGTAAGAGTTAATGATTCATCTATTGTTTGATCGTTAAGTTGCACAATTATTCTTGGAGAACCTACAATACAGATTGATAAAAGTTATATACACGTGAATATGCTTTCTTGCGATTTATCGTCATATTATTTAGTTTAGTTTACTTTCTTTAAATAAATTTTTGTTATTTTGTAAGCAAAAAACGTTTTTTTTGTGGCCAGGATTCCTGGTATGTAAGGCCCAAATAAAAAAAAGGTTTTTATTAGAGTGAAATAACTAGTTTACTTTAAATTGACAAAGTTAATAATGTTTAATTATTCTTTTTAGTTTTTAATGATAACGTACTTTTTAGTGTACCAATTAAAAGCTTTATAGCTTCTACATATTATTACTAATTACGGGGCATCTATACCCCAAGACCAAGACCAAAACAATCCAATTCTTTTCAGATTATTTAGTGTGTACGGGTGTACCCATCCAGAACTTTTTATTTATTTTTTTTAGTTTTTGGCAAATTAGTCGTGTAGCTTATATTTTTTAACATTTAAGGTATTAGTAAGTAACGAAACGACGAAACAAAAAAATTACAATTAACTGTGAGTCTGGCATTAGCTTGAGCTTCTCCGCATTCGTTGCTGATTCTACAAACATATTCTCCAGATAACTCGGTAGTGGGTTCATTAACAATAAGTTTTACAGTATCATCTGTCTGTATTCTGGTGAATTCTAATATGTTTTCTAATATTTCGTCTCCATCTAAATACCTAAAATTCAGACAATATAGGTATAAACAAATTAGGTATATTTAGTCATCTTTAAACAACAGCACCGGATAATAACTTTGAAGGCAACAAATGACATGTAAATGTATGTTTATTTTTAAATATACCGGGTGGTGCGTCGCCGAGCGTAACATAGACAATCTCATGTAAATTTTAGGGGTTAATTTTTGGCTCCCGTGTATATTTTATAGAAAATATGTAGGATAACTTTTGAAGAGACCAATATGACAAACCCTCCTGCCAAGTTTCACAAAATTTTAATAAGCGAATCTTGAATTATTTAATTAAATGAAATTGCAAAATTACCAAATTTTCAACTCAAGTAAAACCATACAAGCACCTGTAAAATGAATATTATGACTGACATGGGGAAAAGTGTTAAGAAATCAGTGACAGTCAGTATTTGAAAAAAAAAATGTTTGTTTGCTGGTAGCTGCTGTCTGTTTGGTTTTGCCTGTACCGAGAATTTGGTAATTTTGCAATTACATTTAACTGAATAATTTAAGATTCGCTAATTAAAATTCTTTGTAACTTGGTACGGGGATTTGTCAGATTGGTCTCTTTAAAAAGTTGTCTCGCATTTTTCTGTAAAATGTACAGGGGAGCCAATAATTAACCCCCTTAAAATTTACATGAGATTTCCTATGTTTCGCTCGGCGACGCACCGCCCGGTATGTACTATGTACCATAAAAATCTGGTCCTTAAAATAATCTGTAAACCTAGGTATCAGTGATTATATTTGTGGATAATTTGCATAACAGAATCAGTAACTGGGCACATACAGATATAGGCACATTTATGTCAAATGCTCCTGGTGATAGGATCATAAAGTATCTGCAGATATTGTCAAAAATGCAAGGAAATGATAGGTATACGCTTGGTTTATCTCATAAATGACGTCTTTATTATAGTTCAGTCAAAGATACAGGATTGCAACCCCTCACGGTAAAGTATCTCTGTCTGTTTAAGTAATTAACGATCATACTCTAAAAAACATTAACACCAACTAAAAAAAACTATTTTAGTCATTAATACACCCACCATTTAACTATCGGCTTAGGAAATACTTCTAACTTCACACCAAACTCAACTGTATGTATAATATGATACACATCCTGCTCAAGGACTTCTGCATCCTCAAATGCTTCTATGACGGTAGGAGCTTTTTTAACGTCAATTCTGACAATATCCTCAACAAATCCATGGGCATTTTCAGCTCTAAACTTATAAAATGCTGCGTCTTGAATAACTATTTGATTTATTTTTAAAATATGATATCCACTTTCATAATCTATGATTATGCGATTAGAAGAGATCAATTGAGTATCGTTTTTGAACCATTTCACGATGGCCTTTGGTTCTGATTCGACTTTTGCTTTGAGGATGACGGTTTTTCTTGGGAGACTTCTAAATTTGGACCTAGTTTGTGCAATAATTTAGGTTTGCAATAGACATAAACACCCCAGAATTGAGATACTTGTGCCAGAGTATTTGTAGCTACTACTGAGTAAACACCTGCAAATATTGAAAATATGGCTATGATTTTTTAGGTATAACAAACACAGTGTACTATCTGCCTTCCTTAACGAATTTAGACCCAAAAACACAATAAACAATTTAAGAAAAAAATCTGTCACGTTTTTATACCCAGGGTGTCTCGTAAAGGTCGGTACAAAGTGTTACCACAAATTCCTTGGACCAAAACAAAAAGATACAATTTACCTTAGTCAAAAGTTTAGGTCTTAAATTTTCTATTATATTTTACTTACTTCGAAATTTTTTTTTTTATTGCTTTTTTAAATTCACTTTTAGTGACGTTTTCCAGGGCCAAGGCAAAGAATCAGAATTTGCTCATAATTTTTTCCCAAGGTAAATTATTGTTTTTTTGTTTTTTAACGACTTCTTAGGACGAGATAAAAGTTTGCAAAATTCTATTTATGGTCATAACTCCTTTTTTTATTAATTGAACCAGGGTGGCTCGTTAGCATATTCTAAAGGAGCATTTTATTCCAAATAATTTGGTATTATTTAACGGTATTTCGAGTAGGCCTTTTTCTACAACTTAATTAATAATGTTGTCATAAATCATTATTATCGTTTGGTAAAATGAAAAATTTAAAATTATTTTTAATTTATTGCTTTTTGGATAAAAACCTTTTCCGATATGCGGCCTATTTAGTACCAAATTATTCAAGATATAACTCTCTTTCAGGCAATGCTAACGAGCCACCTCGATTTATTAAAAGAAAGTTATGACCATCAATAGGATTTTTCAAACTTTAGACGATTGATGAAACGATTAAAATTAATTATTTTAGCTTGGTCACACCACTAGAATGAAAAATGAAATTTTACAGCAGATGACTCAAAAAATGACGTGAGGTTCAGAATATCATATATTATGGAAATAAGGTACAATAAACCGGTGATTTTATTTAAAATTTGAAAGTAGAAGTCATTTTAAACTGGAAGTAATAACCGGATATAATAGATCAACTAGGTAATCTAAATTTATTTCAAATAACGGCATGCCAAAAGTATAGGGTGGAATCACTTTTGAGAAACACCCGGCGTCTAATAGGTTTTAATTTATTATCTAACCTGTATCTTTTAAAGTGGCATTATTAATAACCAAAGTAACGGTCGGATAACTTTCAATAACTTTAATATGTTCATTTTGCATTAATTTCTTTTCCTTCTTTTAAAAATTGCACTTCTGGTGCCGGAATACCGTCCACTTCGGCAGGTACAATGAGTACTTGATCAACTGCTATGGACATGTCTTCAATTTTTGATTTAATTTCCGGACATTTTTGTCCTAAAACACAGAATGTTTCCAAACTCTATATTTTATAGCAATATACAATTTTAACTTATCACTAACACGTTACTTACTTATAACGTTTAAATTTATATCCACCGAAGCAAACCCTATTTCGTTTTCAGCCATTACTGTGTAAACACCAGCATCATTAAAATGAACATCTTTAATTACCAAAAGAAGAATATGCTCCTCATTTTCGTGATACAGTCTAAAATATACGAACATATTAAATTCTTGCATGAATCACAACTTACTCATTGGTCCATTGTCTCCGAAAATTAAAATCCTCTAGTAAACCTATGTTTTTGTGATCTTGTACTTCACATAACTAAATATGCTCTTAAAGGCACACTAACACAATCAATAATAGTATGCCAATAAAGGATACTCATTGATATATTGAACGCTTGCGAGAACAACTTTAAAACAATATTATAATATATTGCGTCAATAATATTGCTTTAATAATATTAACCACGTAAGAGGGGAGGGCCTTAGACATAGTTATAAATCTTGCTGATAGTAATCGTATTTAGTGTTTTTTGTATTCACAAGATCCCATTTTCCAACTTTTAGCGATTGGTCGATGTCGAAATAGAACACTTTATTAGAGGCAAAACTTGAAGATTTTTGTGAGTTTTGAAGTAATAAAGACAAAGAGGCTCTTTATTAAACGGCGTTATAATAAGTGTTTCTAAGGTAATTATTCAAGACACTAAAACAATATATCCACTAATGTTTTCATTTAAAATTCGTGGAGATAAGTTTACACATTAGAAGGGTAAGTCACTATTTCTAACAGCTGTAGTGTAAGTGATAGAATGGCTTAGTACTTACTTGTATTTTTGCACTAGGTTTGATAGGTATATCTTTAAATGTGCACCTCATGTCAGGTTTTGGATAACCATTGATTTGAACTTGAAGCATAGCTTGGTCTCCTTCGTTACAAACCACCTCAGTTTTTCAACTACAAGAGATGGTTTCCAGTGCCTAAACTTTAAATAATAGTAATTTATGTAACAAGTGCATAAAGTAATACTTTTTTTACGAATGGGAAGTTTGACACCACGAGCCTTTAGGCGAGTGCGGCAACCTCCATGAATAAAAAAACATTTTGTGCATGTGTTTCATACTATATTTTTTCTACGACCGTATAAAAATTTCCCAAATTACCAGTTTACACGTTTTATTTATTTAAACTTTTTAATTTTTGCAGCACAGCCATATTTCAACAAAAATCATAGCCTCCTTATTTTTTTTTAAAGACAATACAATCCTCTTTATAACTATGCCGTTATGATTTAATTTTAGAAAATTGTATGTACCTACTTACTTTTTGTAGAAATAATACTAAAACAGAATAAATTCCTTTTCAATTTCTTAGTTATCCAAATTCATTATTACTATTAATTTTTAAATAATTTCTATTAAAATTATTCGCAAACTGTCAAATTTTAAAACTAGTGACAAATGAATTAAAAAAATAATGACGAAATCAAAGGTTACTTGACCGTTTAGTTCAGTTGATGTCGCGTTTACTGGTACATTGCATACATTGATATTCAAGTTTATTGTAGTAGGCATGGAAACAAAACACTAATTTAAAGTGTGAAAAAGCTTTAAAGTGTTAAAAAAGTTACTTTTTTAACACTTCAAATGCCAAGTTTGATAATGGATATCTCGGAAACAAAACGTTTCCGACTAAAAATTCTTTCATACCAAATTTGGTCAAAATCGGAGTTGCTCCCACTTTCTAGGCAATTACCGTTTTTTTTTATTGTACCATAGTTCTGACAAACAACCTACAACGTACTGGTTTTTCTTTTCCACCGGTTTCTCCTCTGTAGTCTTCCTAGGACCATGGTCCACTTCTCCTTGAACTACCGCTCCAAAACTTAGAATGCCTCGAGTGGTTCTTGCAACACATGTCAATGTGCCGTCATCATCAGGACTTACATGTTGGAAGACAAAAGCAACGCTGTCTTCATCGTCACCCATAAGAGCTTTAAAATCTTCATCTGGTTTAAAAGTTGATCGCCATCCTTTTTTTCTAGTTGCATCTTTTATTAGATCTTCGGGGAAATTTCAATTTCTGACATGACTTATGAACACTACAAAAAAGTAATACGTGGACATTTTATTAATTGTGATAAATAGGACATTTGGCGGCAATATCACGAAGTGGCGTATCTCAAAAGATAGTAAAAAGCCGATATTATTGCTTAAAAAAAGTTGCTCCTTAATATCATGAATTGGCACAAGTTAGATTTTGATAGCCTAAAAGTTATAGAAATATGATAATTAACCTATTTTATTTTACTAAGAAAAATTGTCGCGAAAAAAATACCGGAAAAGAACTCCTGTAAAATTGAAAAAATGTGATACGCCACTTCGTGCTATTGACGACGATTTGATGACGCAGGTTAAAATATCATCACACAGACGTCTATGACATACATGTTTTTGAGTGATATGTTTTTAAGATAGGTGTTATACCATTTTTTAATAAAGTTGTTGCTGCGAGTCATCGTGTTTAATCTCCAAAACTTAGAATACCTCGAGTGGTTCTTGCAACACATGTCAATGTGCCGTCATCATCGGGACTTACATGTTGGAAGACAAAAGCAACGCTGTCTTCATCGTCACCCATAAGAGCTTTAAAATCTTCATCTGGTTTAAAGTTGATCGCCATCCTTTTTCTGGTTGCATCTTTTATTAGATCTTCGGGGAAATTTCAATTTCTGACATGACTTATTAATACTACAAAAAGTAATACGTGGACATTTTATTAATTGTGATAAATAGGACATTTGGCGGCAATATCACGAAGTGGCGTATCTCAAAAGATAGTAAAAAGCCGATATTATTGCTTAAAAAAAGTTGCTCCTTAATATCATGAATTGGCACAAGTTAGATTTTGATAGCCTAAAAGTTATAGAAATATGATAATTAACCTATTTTATTTTACTAAGAAAAATTGTCGCGAAAAAAATACCGGAAAAGAACTCCTGTAAAATTGAAAAAAATGTGTATACGCCACTTCGTGCTATTGACGACGATTTGATGACGCAGGTTAAAATATCATCACACAGACGTCTATGACATACATGTTTTTGAGTGATATGTTTTTAAGATAGGTGTTATACCATTTTTTAATAAAGTTGTTGCTGCGAGTCATCGTGTTTAATAGCAGATTTCTCTAAAGTGAGTTACAAATTATTAATTTCACTTTAAGCAGAAGGAATCCTAGTATTATTAGTACATTTCGGTAATATATATATATATATATATATATATATATATATATATATATATATATATATATATATATATATATATATATATATATATATATACTATATGTGTATCCACTTTAATCTTATGGCGTCATTACACAGGACCTCCGCCATACACAACGGCGTCTGGATATACGACGCCGCCATGTATAATTAATTATACGATATAAAAAATCCACCTAATTTTGACGTAAGAAAATAACAAAATAATAATTTAAATTTTACCTTTGTTTTCATTCATGAGTGATCCCGAATAATTAGTGAAATTTTAAAAGTTCTTATAATAAAACATTTACACATTTTTTCGAAATATGATATTTTTATACTTTTTATAAAGATAGGTGTTAAACTGTCTTGCAGAAACTGTATTGTTTTCTAATATTTAGTTTGATTTGTGTTAAAAGTTGTCAAAAGTGCGCATGTTTATACTAACTCAGGATTTTATGGTGGATATTGAGTAACGTGAAACAGCCTAACTTAGCTTTTTAAAAGAGATTTACACCACTGAAGCTGGGAAAATAAATAAATAAACATTTAACTTCAAATGGATTTAACCAACTTGTAACAAAAACAGAATACAAGCCACGGTACACCATTGTAAACTTTTCTTTTAATTGTGAATGGTATATATTATTAATATATTTTTAAAATGTTTGATTATAGCAAAGTCGTTATCTACTTAAATGAGGCGTAAAATAATAAAATCAGTTAATACCTTAGGTAGGTTGAATAATTTTATTATTCCTGCGTCCAAGGAGAGAACAATAAAATAAATATAAGTTGTAATTAAATTTCTTAAAAACATGCTAATTAATTTCAATTTTGTTAAATCTTTAGATACCATAAAATGGATTTAAACGTATTAGTGCTATTATGGTTTGCATGAGGGCCGGATTTAAGGAGGGGGCAGTCGGAGCAGATGCCTCAGGGCCCCCACAATGAAGAAAAGGTACATTAGACGAGGCTTTTTTTATTATTTTAATTGTTTCTGGGTACAAATAGCTATTTACGTTACTAGACCGGAAAATGGTATTTTACGGGTCGACGAAAAACATTTACAGGGCGAGCCGTAGGCGAGTCCTGTAGTTTTGAGGAGACCCGTTAAAATTATTTCCGGTCGAGTATCGTACATAATTTTTTTAATTGACCGGAAAAAAAACTGTGTAAATTTTTAGTGTTATATTTAAACGACAATAAGGCAAGGCTGCTTCAATTATTTCATCTGGATTTTCCATGTCTGACTCCATTTTGGCAAAATGATGCTTTCTTTACTTTACAATATCTTGAACTGTCAAATAGTAACAATTGAACTCTGACAATTTTTGTCATGGCTAACAGGATTTTTTGATATCAGGGACCGGAAAGTAAATGAGAGACCGGAAAGTAAACTAGGGACCGGAAAGTAAATTAGTCCTGTAAAATAGCATTTTCCGCTTAAAAAATTGAGTGGAAAATTCAATTTTCCGGTCAATTAAAAAAACTCTATTACTGATGTATTGATAAAGACCTTTTTTTTTAAATTACTGATGTATTGATGAGGACCTTTTTTTTGCTCTTCAATATTTTTGGGTACAAAATGTCATCCACTTTTACTTTGAGGAGGTCCCCACAGGCTCATTGCTCCAGGGCCTCCACCCCTCTAAATCCGGCCTGTTCGCCATTAAAAAAATGTATGTTTTTTCACCGTGTATTATTAGTAAACATTATTTATTATTATTTTATTGGTAATTTAACAACAACCTAGGTATTTTTATTCTGTAACAATCATTAATAATTATTAAAACTGAGTAAATATTGAGCGTAAACTTAATTTAGGAATGAACACAGAACACAGTTACGGTGTAGATATATTTATATGGTCGCCGTTTTGCTGAATACACTTAGTTTTTATTTTAAAAAATAAAAAAATATTAACTTTAATATTCAGACAGAATTATAAAAGTTTGCCATTAAAGGTGTCATTTAATGTCATTATGTTATACTTCTTACATATGGATGCCCTTTTCTATCAAAAAATGTTATGTTAGTTCTGGTTAGCTAGCTAAAACAAATTTGCTTTTAAAAATCAAGAGCTTCATAAACGCACCCGCTCTCTAGAAAACTGTGTCTTTAAGTATAATGTATTAAATAGATCAATAATTAAACAATAAAATAATCTTAAGATATACTTTAAATAATTATTTTTATGCCACAACAAAGTTACAAATAATTTCTTTAAGATTTACAAAGTTTAAAAAGATTTTATGCAAGGGGAGGAACCTGTTAATGCTTAAATTTTCATTGATTTTCATGATTTTTTTTTTTTTGATTGAGTCATTAAATATTTTTAAAAATTGGTACTTAGTTTACTTTAAATATTAAAAAATAATATATTTTTTTATTTTAATTGTGCAAAATGGCGGCTGTACGCTAAATTCTTCTAGGAAGGTCGGAGCGAGACTTCCTAATCGGTGGGCACTCTAACATCGGTTCTAGTGATTTGAAAATCAAAAACCAACTTTTTTGTGTTAATGAATGTCATAATTTGTTGCTGAACCTAAAAAGTTTTTAAAAAAAGTAAATTCGCGAAATTCTCAACTTTTCCATTGTTTTGCTTAATTGCTTAAAATATATATGTATATATTTTTTCAAAAATGTTTCGGAATTTTCGGAAAATGTAGGTTCACATAGAAAGTACATCGATGAATAACTTTTTGAGTTATCGAGTCCGCTAATTTAAAAATGTAGTTTTGAGAAATACGCGTTTAGAGTTATAGTAGGTACATAAAAATTCAATTATTATAGTGACTTACCGACTCTGTAATAAAGGATATACTGAAAATTATGTTCTAAAATTTTCGGTGATGTGTTCTTAAAGGGCTATACTAACATATTATGAAAAAAAATACATTTTTTACAGCTATGTCCTCCCTTAAAATACCAGTAACTAATATCTTTGGTGATAAGTATTAATGCTACTGTAAAATTTTTCTAGTGACTACGAATTTACTAAATTTTTATTAGACTGGGAAACTTACCAATTTAGTTTTATCTAATATAGACAAATGATACTTAATATGCACTTCACTTTAAATAAAAGTTTAGTTCAAAATCACTATGTTAGAAACAATTCGTATTCGTTCTGATTTGGTAATATGCCAAAAAGAATTGATAAAATTAGGACACTGTCGAATTTGATGGACCACTTTTATAAAAATAGAAGCCTATATAATTAGGTTTAATTAATTTAAATATCGAATGACTAAATTAGTTGCACATTAAAAATAAATATAGTATATTTAAAAGTAAAACTCAACTTAATTGGAGTGTCTATGCTTTTAATATGTATCTAGCTACTTTAACTATTAAACTAAACAATGAAAAATCGAATCAAAACTTAAGTCTGTAATAATGGTTAAAGGTCTAAAGCAACCGACCAATAATGAGAATATTTTTTGTTTATTTTTTTTTGGTGTACATTGTCTTGAATTTAGTTCTGGTTAGTTTTTCTCACATCTCTGTATACATAAGTAACAAAATGGAAAAAAATGAAAAAAATAACAGACAGGTCAAATTATATAAAGTAAACTATATTAACAAATATGAACACCTCGTGAGTACATTATATCTATGAAAAAACAAAAGTAGTAAAAGAAAAAGTTAGAACTTCCATTGTCTTTATTTGCTTTATATTTTATTTATATTTTTATTACTATCTCTTTCCGTTTATATTTGAACAACAGACAGAGATAGTACTGCCCGAAGCGTTTTATGAATAAATTAAACAAACACACTGGAAGTCAGAAATTAAAAAAATGAAACAAGCTTACAAACACTTTAAGTAAAACGATGTTTGTACAATAAATAGATCTATTGTGGAAACAATATAATATTATAAAGTGAAATAATGGAAAAATAAAATATGTTACAACTATATATTTACAATGCTACTTTTGGTTCCTTAATCTATATTCTATTATACAGTATAAAGATAATATTTTTATTTAAGACTAGATATTGAACCTACTACTATCTTGTTACTGTTAGATGAACTTCTATTTTGAGATTTTAACGATAATAGTTCCGCAAACGTAAATGTTCTAAAAACGCTTCAATTTTGTGTTTTTTTTTATAAGAAATATAAACAGAAGCACCCAAAAGTGTTAAGTTACATACCGTATTAGAATGATAAAAGCTGAACCTTGTTTAATTTAATTATTATTGGTGTCAAATATTATTTTTAAGTTTTATTTTTATTTTGCATGAGTGGGCGAATTCAGCATTATACGTCATGACATTTTTCTTTCAGATCACGGCGCCAAATACCTCTAGCATACGGTGTGCGGCGCAAAGATGTGCGCGTCATGGTTTGGTGAGCAACGACGGAAGCGTCATGACATTTCGGAAGAAGTTGCGTCGTTTACAAAACTAATCATTGCTGCTATGAGGTTTATCCACTTGCAGATAAGGCAATCGATGCGAGCAGCGTACTATTATCATTAAATATAATCTGTCAATAAAAGGGTAAATCTAAATTAGCATTAGGTGGAGATAAACTATCCTATTTTCATAATGGCACATTTAAATATAATATTAGTAGAAAACCAATAAAAAAAAACATTTTAAATACAAACTTAGTAGGTTATCTTAGTTTCTTTCAATATAATAATATGTAACAATTAACAAAAAATAACAATATATGGACAGAACTAAGTAAAATAAAAGCATTTTTAATGGTAAGGGTTAAAATCAAGTGATAGGTAAAACCTAAGCTATATTTTTTAAATATAAAAACATAAACTGGTTAAAACTGTTTATATTTTTGCATTTCGTAGACTTTCTACTTTCTATTAGGACATAAATATTATAGAGCTATTTAAAAAATATACCTGTAGTTTAGAAAATTAAAATGAAATAATTTTGCAAAGAAAATGGTTTGTTTTTTACTTTATAGGTTAAATAAGAATTTGTACTTTGTTAAATGTCATATTGTAAGTCGGTAAAACAAGAACAGTCCTCAATTCAAATATTTGTTCTTAAGTTTTAAAAAAATATATAGGTTTAAACTGAGGGTTAAATTTAGAGGTCTCCTTACATCGTTTAATACACACGTTCGGCAAAATTAGAAGGTTCATAGGCAATACGTAAAAAGGAACGGTCTAATAGTCTAATGCGTGTAGACCACTAACAAGTAGAGATTAAACAAAGAATTCCGGGGTGTAAACACGGTGACGCATCGGTTCCGCTTTGGCTGAGAGTCTATAAACTTACAAGAACAATATTAAAATATTTTGACTTAAAAATTTCTTAAAAATACCCACTTACTGCCCCTACCAGGTTTAGGCATAAAAACTTTTTATATCTTAAACCTTTTACACAACTTTAAAGTTTAAAAGTGCTTTTTTGTTATGCCCAAACCAATTAAGGGTTTGGGTAGTTTTAACCAAATGAATACAACTAAAAGTTAAAAAAAGATATATGACTGTGGCGAATTTATAATTCGCAACTCTCTAGAAAACTACAATATTTAAAAAAAAAAAAACAAAATCAAAGAGCTTTAAGAGAATACCACATACTAAAAAAATAGTAGATAATAAAATCTTCATTATATCTATGGCACTAAGTTTATTGCCTAGAGATGTAGATTTAATGGAAACTTAACAAAACTTAATGGCTATATTTCCAAAAGTATAGGAAATAGACATGCCAAATGTGGTATTTTCTTAAAGCTTTTTAAAATACCTAATTTTTAGTAATACAATATACAGTGTGTTTTATTTCAAATATCATTACCCTAATTCGCAAATCTCGTAACTCCAGAATTTATTGAAATCAAGGTTTTCACATCATAACTTGGCAAAAAACGAATGGTACCCGAAAACCTCTTACCTTCAGTCATAATATTATAACTATTAGATTAAAATTAATTACACATTGAACATTGCAAATCATAGGCCAAAGGAAAAGTTTTTTTATTCCGTAACATTTTTGATTATGTAAATACGATGTTTGCAAATTAGGGTAATGATATGCTAGTTTACTATACAACTTCTGAGGATGGCCACTTGGATTGTCAAATGTGGGCTTTTCTCTACTACTCTTTGACAGGATGTTCCATTTAAAAACATGCTATTTTAATGTACACGCACATACGATGGCATCAGAACAGACGGTACGTATCGGTAAAAATAGTGCCAGTGAAATTAAATGAAGTAGCGCACGTATGTGCGGACGGTAGGGACCGAATTTACAAAATCCCGCGAGAATATAGCAACCTGAATTTAAATCCGGCCGATACCGTTTCATATGTGCGATAAAGATCATCAATTACGTTATTTGACAAGTATTTAACTCGATTTCAACCTGGGAGTTTCCACCGCCCCGCCTGTGAAAAAGCGATGACTTTTAAGATTCACCCATGACTTACACATAACTCGCACGTTCATGTGTGTCATTTAATTTCACAAAAACCATTTTTTCCGGTCCGTACCGTCCATCCAATGATATCGTATGTGCGCGTACTGTTACTCTTGTACTCAAAAACACGATTGTCAATTGGTTTTCTAATGTTTAATTTGAAAGAGCATTAAAATTGCTAATAGTTTGCCAATTTTATATTTTTACTAATATTAAATTTACTAATGGCAAAGATTTAATTTGGATGATCCCATATACAGGGTGAATCAGAAGTCCGACAAAGCTCTTTTACTCATTATCCATAAAAAAATTTAATACCTTTTTTCGTAGGTACATAGAACTACTATACCTACAAAAAAGTAATTAAAAAAGTTTTATGGATAATGAGTAAATAAGCATTGTCAGACTTCTGAATCACCCTCTATACCAACCTAATTTCTGGTGCGACCCTTGTATATATTCATATCATAGAATTTCATTATCAATATTCATTCAGTTTATATAATATTTTTATTAAAAAAAAAAAAGTGTAAAATTACGTTTTTAACTTAAAGTTTGTTCATCAGTTAATGTAGGACTTAAATTACTATCTCTAATGCTATTTCCATTAAGAACTGGGCTGCCAGCAAAGTTATTAATTGGAGATTGACTTTTGTTTCTTAATTCAAATACCTGCTGAATTGCATTCCGGAAGCACAAAAATTGTAGTCTATCAAACCTGAAAGAATAATAGTACTAATAATTATTATATCTATATAACTTTACATAAAGAAGAAATATAGCTTAATAAATGAAAGCTTGTTTTTGAGACACCTTATATACACAACACTGACAAATACTGTCAATAAAATTAGTATTTTCAAACAACCATTTTTTTTTTAGTTTTTTTTTTTGTATCTTGTACAGGGTGGCGCCTTTTCGTTGACCTTGCAGGGTATAGTAAAAACTAAAAGAGATAGAATGAATCTGATTGCGAATTCTCGATTTCAAATTTTAAAACAAATTTAATGGTAAAAGCAAATCATGGCTAACTTGATTCGTTTGGGCGTTTTTCAAATTTTGTCAATTTGGCCAGGCACTTGTAACTAGGTTGATATTATAGATAGCAAAAAACGTAAATAGAAAAGTTTTAGAGATTTTTACGTAGAATTTAGTGGCCTGTCTATATTGTTTCCATTGACTTTAATTTTAATATTTTAACACAAAGTTAGTTTTTTTTAATGGAACACCCCGTATATTTTATTACCATTAAAAAGACATTTTAAAGGCCTTTAAGATTTTACCATATTTAAAATGATTTTCTCTAACAGTTTCGGAAATATGAGCGTCCAAATCCTAATGCATACATCTACTATTTTTATATTTAAATGATCATATTTCGAAAACTATAAGAGATATATATCAAATGTGGTATTTTGTTAAACCTCTTGCAACGGTAATATAATATACAGGGTTTTCGTTTAAAAAATCCTGATGATGACCGTATTTCTGAAACTATTAAAAAATAGATATATTAAATGTGGTATTTGTAATAGCTTTTAAGGAGAACTTACAACTAATGATAAAATATTCAGGGTGTTTTATTAAAAAAACCTTACTTTGTATTACAACTTAAAAATAAAAGTTAATGGAAAAAAATATAAGTACGTCACTGAATTTTCCGTAAAAATCTCTAAAACTTTTCAATTTACATTTTTTTTCTGTCCCTAATAGTAAGCGATTACAAGTGCCTGACCAAATTGACAAAATTTGAAAAACACTTTACATCTCTAAAACGAATCAAGTTAACCATGATTTACTTTCACCACTAAATTTGTTTTAAAAATCCAAATCAAGACTGTGTATTCAGATTTCGTCTATCTCTTTTAGTTTTCGCTATACCCTGCAAGGTCAAGGAAAAGGCGCCACCCTGTACAGGGGCAAAGGTATTTTATATAAAAATAGAGTTGGGACACCCATTATATAAACTAACTTTGTATATTACCTACTTTGAAAATATTAGCAATCTTACCTTTATGATCAAAATTATCTTCCCTTAATATACAAACAAGTGCCAAGAATTTATTTACTTCCCTGAGATACAACACTGTTCCATTATTTAGTTTTATCAGACTTGAACTTTGTTCATCAAAAGCTGCCGGTTCTTGTTCTTCCTTAACTCTGCAAAAAATATGTATTTCAGAGATAGTTATAAATAAAAGCATTGTCCCTCTTTCAACTAAATGCTTACCCATATATTGAAGAAAGATCAATTACCACATCAATCATATCACAGCATAACTCATAACTTTGCATATCCACTGGAGTTGAGTCAGTAGCAATATAAATTTTAGAAACTACATCAAACAGGAATGATTTTTCTATTGCCGAATTCTGGAAAAAATGTTTACCTGTATCTTCAAAAATATAGTTTCTTGTTTGTACTTACTGTGTTTAATATATTTAGAAGGTTTTCTAACGCAGGCAGTTGCATTATTAACTTCTGGACAACTTTAGAAAAGGCTTCAAATATGGAGTGATCATAAATAGATGTCAGGTGAAAACTTAGGTGAATTTGTTGGTCATATCCTAAAAATAAAGATTGAATTAAATTTTATTATGTAACTTCTTTTTTGTTTTATAATGGAGCTCCAAGTACCTGAATCTATAAGATCATCTATTGCTCTTTGATGAATATCTCTTTGACACTCCATTTTAGAATCATCTCCCAATCCATCCACTTTATGAATGAACACTTCAAATTTAATATTAGGGTTTGCTTTATATGCTTTAGTAACAAACAAATTGAGTTTATTTAAGGCTTCTAAGTAATCATCCTAAAATATGTGTATGTGTTTATTCAAGTCTTAAAAAGGATTTTTTTGATAGAAAATAGGTGAAAACCAATTTTGTCGCTATATCTCTAACAAAAGCATAATTTTTAGGGTTTTGTATGCTTTTAAGAAAAACTAAACTTTACCTGTGCATCAATAACAAAAACCAGTGCTCCACACCCCCCAAATATCATATCAAAATCAAAGCATGTATCAAAAAGTCTATCTGACCAGGGAAATCCCATATTTGAAACTGCACAAAGCTTGAATTGTTGATATCATCCTTTACTATCTTATTAGTACTTTCTAAAAATAGGGTTTCATTTGGAGACATTTTGTGAAACACTACTTTCTGAATGGAAGATTTTCCTGACCTAAAAATAAAACTGACTTTGTGTATTTACTATTAGGCATAATTGATAATTAGACAAATGTAAATAAGATTACAAAACTATTATTTACATATTCTAAATTTGGGGCTATAATATATTCTTTCTTCGGAAAAAGAAATATTTTTGCCGTATTTAATAAGTTTCATTTACACTTATAAAAAGAAATATGAAATAGGTTATTATATTTTCTTGAATTTATATTATTTACCTTCTCAGTCCCATAAGTAGTATTCTTGGTTTGTGATCGGAAGAACTGTTATCCTGGTCTCCATCAAAAACTCCATAACCAAAATCTTTTGGAAAAGAGCCAGCTTGACCATCGAAGGGAACTCCTTCCTCATCATCTTGATATGATGACTACAAAATCAAATAATAGAAGTAAAAACTTGCTAACAAAGAAGCTAAAACAAAGCTAATAGTACATAATAATTTATGTAGATAATAGCTTGTATGGTACAAGTTTTGTAAAACCTTTTAATTGTATTTTGGTCCAAAATCTATGTATTTTCGTTTCATAAAAACTTTGTTAGTGTGCATAAATACAATTTTTTTTAAAACCTATGCAATACATTTTTGTTCAGGGGTTTGAGTAGATAATAAATATATGAAACTACCCAGAAAAAATATATAAAACATTGCAAAATTTTAAAATTCCTACCATTTTTTAACACTTTCTGATAAATAAATAATATTTTAGATTACGTTAAAACACACAGATTTTACTGGAAACACTTTATCATTTCGTAAGAAAGGGCTTCGTTTTTAAAGTTTTACGTTTTAATCATTTTTTGACACAACACAAATATAATTTAAAGGTTATCACACAATTCTATTGACAATAGGTGTATTCCTTTATGCTCCAGAACCGCCCGGAACGACACCTATGAGTGTTCCTTTACAATTTTTTGACATTTTTTTCATGTTATAGAACCGTTCTTAACATTAGGTTTGTTCCAAGCAGGCTGTCAGTAATGTTTGCAATCGTTCGGATTCTGCGCACGTCAAATTTGTCGTTCCAGCAGTGCCATGTTTCTAACATTATACAATTGTTTGTTGTTCCAGCAGTAGTTTTAAGATGTTGGGAACATGTTGAAAACTGTTTGAAAAGTTTGCAAACTTTCTTCAAACATTACTGACAATTTTAACATAACCATTTTTGTATTGACGTATAAGCAGTATGCACCAAAGAGAATGGAGAGGGAGAGAAACAGTTGATTTACCCCCACCAATTAAGAAATGGCATACACCTGCGACTGGTGATTGTGTTCAGCGACCGAAAGAGCTCGTCAAAGTTTTATTTTATTCTTTGCTTAACGTTGGTAAAAAGGACGTTGCTTGGTTAAAAGTATGGATTTATTTATAATTTTTTGGTTCAGTACGCACTTTTTACGTAACATTTCTGTGTCTGAATCAATACTATCCAGCCAAATATCTTGCGAACTTTCACCGGTTTTGATGGTTAACTTAACACAGCAGGATTACTCGTCATGCGCATGGGAGGTTGTTTTTCCGGCTTGCTATTGGCTGTTATAAATGTCAAAACTCTTGCTTGACTTTCACATGTTCAATATGGCTGATGTTTTGTGATTGTTGTGGCTGTATATTTGTTTTGTGTTTTATTCGGTTTGATTTTACGTGTGACCTGTGTTATAGATATAAATTATTGAAACAAAATTTGTGGAAATTTATGGGTTTTTTAATAAATTATTTTCTAAATTTTTTACGTTGTTTTTTTTGAATAAAAACAAATTAACACTTTATATAGGATTTATTTATGTAACAAAACATATACATTAATATTTTATATACATCCATAAAATATATTTAATGAATATCTTGCTGGAGGTAAAAGCACAATGAACCAATAGAGGATTTCTGTGTGCGTCACTCTCTATTTAAAAATTTGCTTGAACTGTAAACGACAGACAGATGATCACTTTAAAAAGTATTAATTGTGATAAAAATATACTAAAGCGAAAAATAAAAAGGCCTAAAGCCTAAACACTTAAAAAACTTAATAACTGACCCAGTTAAGGTACAAACCAAGATATAGGGTGTGTCTACTTAAGTTCGTACCATAAGACAAACTTACTATTAATTTTAGGAAAAAATTTAACCATTTGATATTAATTGTTTTCAGTGGTAGGTATATAAAAGATCTTAAAAATATAAATTTATATTAAGAGGAAAGTACACCTATTTTTGTCAATATTGAAAATTTGTGGAAAAAAATGTTTAGGATTAGGATTTTTTTCTGCAATAACGAGCATTTTTGAGCTTCTATTACAAAAGTATTTTTATTTCAAAATAAGTATCCAGTAATGTAGAAACTTAAATTTTCATTGTTAATTAAAACCTACAATCTTATCTGCTTCCTTATACCTAAAAAACAAGTATGTAGATATCGAATAAAATGGACCAAGCACAGTGGCTTATGGAAACTGAAATCCTACTACGCTTTTCTTAGTATAAGTAGGTAATATTAACTTATAGACTATAATACCTTTCAACTAAATAGGATCAACATAAATCTAAAATTTATTTGGTTGGTAAGTTTGAGCATGCTATTTTCATATATTTCTTAAAATTATACACTTCTTTTACATTTAGTACCATTTTTTTATGCTAAATAAGTAATCTCGCAATAAAAGTTTAGTTTTCAAGAAATAATTCTATTTAGATTTTATTTTCAGTTCTCATTTCCCTAAAATTTATACCTATACATTTTTTCACATTAACCTATTCCGATCTAAGAAAAAATATTCTTCTACCAAATAGATTTTAATACACCATTAGCACTAAACTTCTACCTAATATTTGAGTCATTAAAATATTAATAAATTTCAAGTATAAACCACATTTTACACTTTTTATTAATGTTTTTATGTATATTTACTCAATAAATCAATGTTTTTGAATATACCACCGATTTTGACATTGAGAGTGCGTATGCGCATGCCCTGCCATCCCACAGACCCTTTCTTCAAATTGTGCCACTTTTCGAAACGGCGATTGATCCCTCTATCCTTTGTCTATTCTCTTTGGTATGTACGCCTTGTTAATTTTTGTTCCAGCAGAAAACTGTTGCAACACTTTCTGACTAATGTTTGTAACAATTTATGCGTTTTACAATTGTTGCTAACATGTTTCCAACATTTTGCTGGAACAAACCTATTATTGACAATTCAGAGAACGGTTCAGAACGGTTCTACAAGGTAAAAGGAATACACTAATTTAAAGCTAGCTTGAGCGGAAAGTTGCCTTTAGTAGGTATATGCTTTAAGGGAGTAATATTGGTATTGATGCTAAAGATCAAGAGGCTCCGCAAGTCAGAGAAGAAGCGATGGATATTTACTCGCTTATCGATATCGAGTTTTATTTAAACAGTTATTTGCCCAGTTATTTAACGAAAGACTTTTTCTGAATACAGGGTGTCCAAGAATGTGTCGGCAATCTCTTAAATTCATACAGGGTGTAATTTAATTGATGGCTTAAAATACAGGATATGATTCCTCAGCCTTTTTAGGAAGAAAAGTTCATAAACACATGTCTATACTTCTTAACTTTTGAGCTTCCGGGTGTTAATAAAGTTTTAAGAAAAAAATTATAACTTTAAAACTGTTCAAAGATATTCTCATAAAATTTGGCACATACCTACTAAAAACCAATAAGATTTTTTGCTAGGTAGAGACTATTTATATAGAAGTTATTCTCTACCTAGCGCTAAGGATCCCTCAAAACAGCTGGTGGAAATGGGCATTAGCTACCTAAAAAAAATCATAATACATACACTTCATGTTTAAAATTTATTTTTATATCTACACTATAAAAAACATTTATGCATTATTAAAAAAGATCGGGTATACATTTAAAAAACAAAAACAAATATATTATATTGAACAAAATCCTTGCATTCTTAGTAGTCTTTGTACTAGAAATTATATAGAAAATGCCAGGATGTAAACGTGACGCCTTTGTTCCACTTTGTTGTTGCTTTACTTATCTATAAACCTTTGATGTGGCTGAACATGTATATAAATTACCTCTGCTGCACTGGGCTTGAATTTTAAGTTTCAAAGGTTTTGTTTTTGGGATATACCTATATCATTAAACTAACCTTATTTTATCTATATTCCCTTCCCCCTTCTTTATACTAACAATTCTTGATTACGGCCTCATTTACAACCAATTCTGAAATTCCAAATTGACGTTTAAACAATTGGTTAAACTTCACTTGTCAAATCCAAATTTGATAAGTAAAGTTTAACCAATTGTTTAAACATCAATTTGAAATTTCTTAATTGGTTGTAAATGTAGGGTTATGCTACATTTACAACCAATTCTGAAATTTCAAATTGACATTTAAACAATTGTTTAAACTTCACTTGACTAAAATTTGAATTTGACAAGTGAAGTTTAACCAATTGTTTAAATGTCGATTTGAAATTTACAACCAATTTGGAAATTTCAAATTGACATATAAACAATTAGTTAAACTTCACTTGTCAAATCCAAATTTGGTAAGTGAAGTTTAACCAATTGTTTAAATGTCAATTTGGAATTTCAGAATTGGTTGTAGATGTAGCATTAGCGTTAAAATGGTACACAATACTTGATTTACAGCAGTTATAACAACAAATAAACATTATTTACAAATGCGTTGTGTTGACGTTTAATTCATGTATTATATGCCAAAAGTTGTCACTTGTCACCAAGTATTACCGCCGGTAAATTCGTCGGAGAAGTCTGGTTAATCGCGTAAAATTGATGATTAGCGTATTTACGATATAAAACCTTTAGACAGCAAATGACTCATTAAATGTTAAATTCAAAATTAATATATTTAATAAATTCGTTTAAAAGAATTTAATAATGAATGGGTATTATTTGGACATTTAACAAAAAAAAACTCCTTTATACTTATTTTCTAAAATTTATTATAAACAAGTCACAATGATTTTAGACCATCCTTCTAAGAAGGTTGTTAATTTTGTCTTCTCTGTTACCAAAGTCACCACCTTCAACATAATGGTTAGACTTCTTACGCCATCCACCAGTGGGGGTGTTTAGCTAGAAAAAAAACACAATAAAAATTAGGCTTTAGTAATTGTTAAGAAAATACAATTTTAGTGTGAACAATTAAAATTGACAAAATGGCTTTAAGGCCGTGTTTCCACGGGCCACTTTTTGAAGTTGATATGAACCACAAAAAATGTTTCCATAGTAGCCAATCCGACCACAAAAATTTTAGCATTGTTGAAAAACCGAACTACAAGCTGGCGACAGTAGACCAACCACCTTTGTAGCCCATAAGAGATGTAAAAATTATTTATCTGATTTTCTAGACTTTGAAATTTTAATATTTATACACTGAAGAGCCACTAGCGTACCCAGGGTGGGGCGAAGGGGCAGTCGCCCCAGGCCCCCTGTTAAAAGGGGCCCCAAATGGGGGTCCTCATAGAAAATAAGGTACATATTGAGGTTTAGGAGCACTGTTGTGAGGGCTTTTTCTAATTTTGTAGTACCAAAATATAAAAACGTGGGGCCCCAATCTTGGTAGTATATCATGTTAAGTTGGAAGAGGACCCATTTGTTGGTTGTCAAAATTTTTCCAAGTGGAAAAGGCGGCTCGATCTTATTAAACTATACCATATATATAATGCTAATTGAAAAGGAACCAAGCGCCAAATTGTACATTTGAGTTATCAGTGATTGTACTAAAAATAAATCTTCCACCAAAGTTACCAACTTTTTAATTTTGATCTTTACATGACATGATATGTCATTTAAAAGGAAATGTTAGCATTATTTTATAACTTTCAAACTGTAGAGTATTAGGAAAAAAAGTATTTTACATTTTTTTTTAAATTTTAATTTCTGATATCACCTGTATTTTTGTATAAATATCAAACAATAAAAATAAATAATTTTAAAAGAAAATTAGTTGTTTAGAACACTTTACCTACAAAAATTATAAAAAGAATAATACATTTCACAAATTTGTCAGGACTAAATAAACTTTTCATAAAAAGATTATTTAATTCCAGGTCAATATTTTGTGTATTAAAATTGACCAAACTTTTAATATAAAAACACTATTTTGGGGTTACAGTCTACATGACCTAAAATGGCACCTCATCAAATTTTAATTAAATTGGTGTCATAAAGGATTAGTTATAATGAAACTGACCAAAATATTTATTAATAAAGTATTCTTATATTTGGAAGTTGAAGTTTGATATCATGTATAATTCCAATAGGGGCAGAACATAATGAATTGTCATTTTAGACCATACAGACAGTAACCCCAAAATGTTTTTATTCATTTAATTATTTTCGTTGACAAGCAAGTTTCCAGGTGGGATATTAGGTAAAAAGCTAAAAAAATAACATATAAGCAGTGCCGAATTAGCCATGTAGCAGGAGGCAGCAAATACTACGGGCCCCACGCCTGTTAAAAAAAAACACAAATCAACAAAAATCAGGTTGGGGTTCTTTTTTCAATAAGTAGGAAGTAATTTTTTGCCATATATTTAATCTCTTGTTTGCAGCCGTAGGTTGGAAAAAGCGGTAGGAAACGGATTAACTTAAAATGGATGATAATGCACAATATTATTACCGATTACACTAAGCAACACTCAAAATTTTCCAGGGAAATGTAATGGAAACGCACACACCTTAGCTATTCTCAAAGTGAGCTACCCAGATGAAGATTGTTTGGGCAATGAACTGGTGCATTTTGCTGAGCTGCTAAAAACAGATCAGGCTGCTGGTATTGACAGCAAAAAACACAAGGCTTTGTTAACACCAATTTTATAAAATTCTAATAAAAAATTTATTGATTGGAATTGTGTTTTCTAAATGTAGAAATAGTGTTACGCATTTACTTGAGTTTGATGATCACCAACTGTTGTGAAATACATATTTTTTCAACATTTAACGATAAACAAATGTATTAAGGAACACAATGGGACCAGAGCGTTTAAATGAGCTAACTATTATGATTTACTTAGAAATATTGACTTGACTGAGCATTATTTCTAAATTTGCAGGCATTAAATCACAAAAAGCCTTTTTGTAAATGTTCTATTATATTTACATCCCAAAATCTTATTAGACAATGTTTTAATCATTTGATTTCAACTAAAACATGAACAAAAATGTTGTTTCTTTAAGACAGCATGGAAAGTGGAGTGCAATAAAAAACAAGACCACTATAGAAACTGTCTAAAAATAATAAACCAAATAAATAGCAGATTTCTAGTATTACATTTTTGAAAACGTACTAATAGCAATACAAATAAAAACAGCAAATATTGCACACACAGCTTTTAAATTTCAAAACTTTTGTGGCAAAACTCCAAAAATTATTTTGTGTTGTTGTATGTATTTCTCACTTCAAATGGGTAACATGCAACATTGATGTTAAAAAGTTGTTTAGTTTTCTATTGCCAGTGATTTACAAGTAGTAGCTCAGTTTGTACATTTATATTTTGCCACCCATTTACAATGAAAAGAAAATGAAAAGAACTTCTTGTAGAAAAGTTTCATAGTTTTTTATTCAATATTTTTTTTAGCATAACCAAAAAACAAATAAAAATAATAATAATAGTAATGAGGGGGTAATTTTTTTAATGGAACACTGTCTATTTTCACCATTAATAAGAGCTTTAAAAGAGCTTAAAAATTCTACTTTTAATATATCTACCTTTAATAGTTTTGGAAATATGGCCTTTAAAATCTGAAGAATAGTAGATATAATTTCCTTTATATTTACAGATCTATGCTATAAGCACTTAGCTAAGTGCCATAGGTATAGTGAATATTATATCTACTATTTTTTAGATTTAGGTGGCGATATTTCTAAACCTATTAAAGAGGAATATGTATATCACATGTGGTATTTTTTAAAAGATGTCTTAAAGACCCATTTAATGGTGACATAATATAAAAGGTTTTCAGTTTAAAAAAGCTCAACTCTTCATTTTTTGCTGTTCAGTTGTTTCTTCTCTTATGCTCAAAAGATACTAAGATAAAAAACTATAAAACTTTTATGTAAGATGATTTTTTCTTTTTTAGTTAAAGTTGTAAGTAGGTAGCAAAATATAAATGAAAACCCTGTAAATAGCTTTACTTCTTGCACTAGAAACTTTGTTAATAAAAATAAATTGAAATGTAAACATTATTCATTGCGGTTTGGATTTTATCCTATTTAATTGTCCAAAACCAACATTATGCAAATATTTCCCTTATTTCACACATGACAAGCCAGACCAAAGAGACTAATAAAAAATTATATGGGGACTGGTGT
This sequence comes from Listronotus bonariensis, assembly GCA_014170235.1. Taxonomy (NCBI): domain Eukaryota; kingdom Metazoa; phylum Arthropoda; class Insecta; order Coleoptera; family Curculionidae; genus Listronotus; species Listronotus bonariensis. Next base: position 97,182 of record JACEGR010001358.1, read on the forward strand.
CATAAAACTCCACACACTTCCCTAGCATTGGTACGTCACCAGCTACTGTGAAACAAGGGTTAGCCTTTATTAAGTAAAAGGATTAATAAACACTTTTACCTTGTTTTTTTTTAATCTTTTAATTAAAGTGTAAACCCAAATAATAAAAAAGCTTTGCTTACAAAAAATACCATGTTAATTGTTTAAAAAGTCAATAGTGCCATTCCAAAATCTCATATCTCTTAAGTGGGTTATACAGAAGTAATTAGTTTTTTTTTCATAAAAAAATAAAAACAAAATGTGACATACCTTGAATGGCCACAAAAAGTTTGAGGCATATTTAAAGTTAGGTCCTACAGTAAAGATTTCATGAATCAAATCTTCAACACAGATAATTCCAGATTTACCCAACCTGTCTTCAATTATTTGATTGCTGGTGATTGGAATACGTTGGCCATTTACTTTAGCAAAACCTCTTTTGTAAATAAGTTCTCTGACAGATTTGAGATTAGGGTATCCCCAAGTAATATAAGGCTCACAAATCCTTAACATGTTTATGGTGGCTTTGTTTAATTTTACGAATACACCATTGTTTATTTGGAGTAAACGGAATAATTGAAGAACTTTGCGTACTTTTGGTGCAACCTTGTTGATACTAGAAAAAGAAAATTTTGTTAAAAAAAAACAAGTTACACACAACAAAAACAAATTAGTATGTTTGTAATGTCAGTTTCCTTTACAATGTTTTAATTACCTATTTTTAACTAAAACATGAACAAAAAACTTCTTTCTCTTAGACAGCATGGAAAGTGGAGTGCAATAAAGAGCAAAACCACTATAGAAACCGTCTAAAAAACATACCATAAAAACAATTCTCAGAATTTACTTTCCAAAACAACAAAACTAGGTCCCTAAATTACAAATGGCAAATGTAAATAAAAATTATATTTTTTATATTAAACTTATGTTTAATTACATCTTTGACATCTTAATAAAAATAATTAACATTGAAATTTATAACAGAATTTCTGTTAACAATATAAAAGGATACTTATAAATATGTTGAAATTTGAAAGAACTTACCCCTTAATACGAATGACAAAAGCCAATTTGGCTTCACCAGGAACATAGAAATTTCCTCTGTTTTTGGCTTGACGAATAAGCCTAATTTCGTCACGCTCTTGAAGCCTGTATTCTTTAACATATTGTTCAGCCCTCTTAAAGATATCCTTACGTTTCTTGATATTATCTGACTTCTTTTTGATTTCTGACTGAAGTCTCTTTGCACGAGAGGCCTCGCGCCTTTTTCGGTGTTTAAGTACCGATTCGGGTACTGCAGGCAGTCCCTTAACAGTTTTGGTTTTCTTTTCTACCCTAAAAATATATTATCATTTACTTACTGTTTAATTGTTTTAAGTAAAACAGGTTAACCATTAACCATCGGCCAGAGTATAAACACGTTAACTTTGATACATTATTTTCACTAGAACTTTTAAATTAATCACAAAACTTATTTATGTTTACAAAAAAATAACTTTTAATGTTTAAATATTTGTTCAATATGCGCCTTTAAATTAAAACAAAGTGCCGATGATTTAAGATTTTAAAAAATTTAACAGAAACTTACGTCGGCGCCATTGCACACAACAAAAAGGAAGGAATAGATAAGTACCAACGAAAAAATGATAAATATCTATGTCATATTTTAGTTCCTTTTTAATTCATTGTGTTGGTAGTTTTTGGCAAGTTAGGGTACGTTTGCATTAAAACCTATACTGACATTTGTTCTTAAGCGAAGTAGAAATTGACATTTTCATATACAGGGTGTTAAATAAATATGTGCACTTAATTAAAAAGACGATCCTTGAGTATTTTAACACGTTAAGTGCCATATGAGACCAAAGTGGCTTTACAGTCGTTTGGTGAGTAATTAACGACACGTGTTCTGATTGGTCAATTTCTAACGACTTTTAAATGTTTCGTTAAAAATTACCCAACGTTCCGCAAATCGCATTTCGCAAGTATATGAACTAAGCATAAGGCAGTCTTGCTGTCGTCATTTTACTGGTCGAATATTTGAGTAGAAGTACATCGTTAAACTGAATCCGATTCAACCGATAGAATCGAACTTAGAAACCCGTTCTAATTGGTTGATTTCAAAGTTTCGTTCGAAATTGACCAATCAGAACACGTTTCTTAGTTCGATCGGATCGGATAAATCGGTTTCAGTTTACCGATGTATCTCTACGCATAGTTTTATTTTTTTACATGGAGGTCCTGCGTATAGTACAATTCGCAAAATAACATTTTATAGAATATATAGCACATTTGTTTTTCTCGATATAGGTATGCTTGTTTAAATAAGTAAATCGCTTCTGTTTTTAAAATATTAGGTACCCAACTAACATTTTTAGACGCCTTTAGTCGTCTTTACTAAGAATAACACCAAATTTAACGTTGCCGTTAGTAGGAAAGTAAGCTGTTCTTCCAACCAATTAAATTAACGTCGTAATGATTGAAAAACTAACGTTGCACCGGAAACGGTCGTCCTATTAACGTCTATACGTCGTTTTCTAAAACTATGGTCTTTAGTCTTCCATAGTTGCATTTCACAACGTTGGCGATTGGTTGTAGCAACCTAGCAACGTTTACGGGCCATTTTGATTGAAGGATTAACCTTCACCTGATAGATGGCGTTAACATTGGTCTAATCTTAGTAAAAATATGGTTGTGATCGCGACTACCGGCCGCCATTAAAAATGTGAAACTAGAAACAAAATCAAGGCAGCCATTTTGACTTTTTAAGGTGAAACAAAAAGAAAAAACATAATTCTAATAATTTATCGATGTTTTTATGATTCTGTTGAAAGAAAAGGTTATTATAGATATAGCTATTGTTTTAAAACATAATTTATTTGATTTTTTAGCACTTATAATGATTTTCAAAAATTGAAAAAACTATATTGTTTTACGTAAAACTGCTTATTTTAATGGCGCGCTTATTTTTTCTTACATTTTCGCCATATATTTGACAGTAAACTGCAGTTTGTTTTAAAATTTGGATGATATGCGAATAAATCTGAGCAATTTAATAATCCAGTTAATGACAAAATATTTAATATAAACCACTTCTTTACTACTCTGCCATGATAGTTGAAGTATATTTTACGGCGACTTATAAATTTACTAGAAGTTGCCAAAATTATATTTTAGTAGACAAAAAGTACCAATTTTTATTAATACAGTTTTCCTGTAGATGGCTTTAGCCGAACAAGTTGCCTTCAGCAACGTTTTTACGTCGACCCACTTGCAGTAGTTACATTTGCAACGTCCGGACGACTCAAAAATCATCCACCAAATTGGTGCAAAACATAGTCGCTATGTAGGAAATTACAACGTAACAACGCAACGTTGCGTTGCGTTGGGCGACGTCGCGCCGTGAAATAATTGTTATAATAGTTGGGTAATTTTAAGTTAAAAAGATGGCCATATAATAGATTTAAATTTAGACACAAAACACGGAACAACTGAAAATGTATTTAAAACATATTATAGTTTTTTTAAGAGCAAAATATTAAAATTTATACCATTTAAAATAAGATAAACAAACATGTATGGGAAAACAACTGTTATGTTTATTTTCAGAAACTACTTTTTTAAGAACAAATATAATATTTGTGACAAAGTATATATTAGATAAACTCATTTTGCTGACATCATGACTACACCTGACTACGCACCTTTATGGCAATGGTCGGTCAGTGCGTGTATAGTCCTGACCAAGTTCTGACTAGGTCAAACCTAGTCAGCAAAATGAATTCTTCAAAAATAAATTAGTTTCTTTTTTTAGTAGGTTTTCCAGCTACCACCTCCAACCCTGGCAATGGTTACAGCCATGGGTATGCGATCTATGACCACAAGGTGGACCATAATATGATTGAGGGTGGCCATGGTGATGTGTTTCATGGTGGTGGTGGTTTGGTTCCAAAAGGTGATGCACGATTTCGCCGACTACGCTATGATGGTCATGATGAGAAGGGCCGCCATGGTGTCCATGATGTCCATGGTTGTCATGATGATCATGGTGGTCATGGTGGCCATGATGCCCATGATGATGATCGCCCATTTTTACTGTTTAAAGTCTAAAATAATCGTAATTTTTAATTTTTATAGATAAATCGGTATACATTATTCATAACTGAGAAAATAAGGCAATTATACCTATGTATATGCAAGCTGAGTCAAAAAGGAACTACAACATAATTTAGTTTTTTTTCTTGTAAAATACACATGACTAAATAAATAAATTTATTTGACGCTACTATAACAAAAATATTTTAAGACAGGGAATACATATATTTTTAAATGTTAAAAACTTTCTGTGTCGAGAATAAATATAATAAATTGATGTTTTCTAGCATTTTCAGTGCTGATATTACACTGGAATGATATTTTTGCCGTTAGAGTTTCGTTTTAAAACAAATCAATCTTAATTAAGTTGGTAGAATTTAAAAAATAATAATAAAACCCTTATAAGTTAATTAACGCAGCCTACCTGACAAACAATAGTTATACAAATTACTAAAAGCAATAAAAAAGTAAGAAAAAAAACTTACTGCACACAAAAACTTAGTTAATTTAACCTTTAAAGGTAAATCAATTAATAAATTTATATTTGCAGTTGTTTTTAATTTCAAATATTTTTTTATCTTATCAGTTGCATTGGACATCGTACCGTACTACTCATTTAAAGCTTCAGTAGCGTACGATGTTAAACCTCTATTTTTGATACTGGCGTTTTAATTATTATATTTCTGTATTTTTGATATAAAGGTATTTTTTATATTTATTTAGTTAAGATTTTCTAGGAATAAAATCAAAGTAGTCATGCACAATAACATGTATCAAGCCTTAAAAAACATTTCTTAATCCAGTCTCAGTTAGTTACTGGGGGTTCGTCGATACATTGTAACGCATTTACAGATATATGTACGCCACTTGGTATTATTTTAAGTTAAGTTAAAGTGTTTTCCTTTTTTTTTTTTTTAATAAAGAAAATGTGTAATATCTATTATGACAGTACCTACTATTATTAGGTATGACGTTTTTATTTTTAAGAATTACCATCAGGGGCATAATTAGAGTGAGCCTGGGGGGCTAACACCCCAGAACGGCGATAAGGCCCCCAAAATTATTGGGAATTTAAAACATATTAGTGTTTTTCGGTAAATATACTCAATAGTGTCGGACATAAGCCCCCCAAAATCCAGAGGCTAGTTGAGTCACTGGCTACATTGGACAAGAAATTATTTTGCGAACTCATTTTTTTTTATAATTTTACTTTTGCTCTGGCAAATTTTTTGAATGTCAGCAATGATATTTGCCACCTTTTGTGACGAGTGTTTAAATGTATCAATTACGAGTTCCAATTTTTAAAATATAACTTCAACCCACTATAGTTATATTATACCAGCCATCATAAGTCTAAAAAATGGTAGTTCTGTGTTTAATAAGTAAATGTGGTATAACTAAAGTAAAAATGGGAGCATTCAGACGTCTTCAACTACGCTGCCACTTAGTATCAAAAGTGTTAAAATGTCAGCGGTAAAACTGAATTTGTCCAATGTAGGGCTAGGGCACGGCAGAAAATGCTAGGGGTTTGATATTAGATCTGGTGCCATAATGGCCATTTTCACCAGCTTTCTTAGGGGATTCCTAAAGCTAGGTAGAGAATAACTTCTATATAAATACTGTTTACCTAGCGCTAAGGATCTCCTAAAACAGTTGGTGGAAAGGAGCATAACCAGAACCAACTTTACTGTTTTTCGATCTGGTGTAAACTAGTGTACACTGTTTTTGAATGAAAACAAACTACTGATTTGCCAAACCTTAAAATCCTGTTGTCGTGCTCCTATCCAGTCCCATGTTTATATTTTGGTGGACTACACACGTTTTTTTACGTTACTTACATATAGTTTATAACATATTAAAATTTAAAATATATTTTTTAATGGAGGTGTCTAAAGGTAAATTACATATTTCTGCACAAATAATATATTAAAATTTAGAGTCATACCATTGATAAACCGCAAAAATCATATTTTATTTTCAATTAAACCTAACTTTTATTTTAGCACTTTTAAAAATATTAAATAACGACGATGAACCTCTTAATAAACGTATTAAAATAGCAGACAATGCGTTTAAGTCATCAGAGTTTCGTATGAAGCATAAGGAAGCTATTCTTTTTAAAATGGGTAATTAAACGTTTGGGAAGTTTATCAGATAAAGATGCTTGGCTTCTCACAAATAAATGGTTGTCTTCAGAACAGTTTAAAAATCTTACAACCAATGATATTAGTAATGATGATATAAATGTTATAGTAGAGGTAAGTTTTATATCTTTAATTGTCCATTAAGATCATTTAATTACAGAAAAAGTAATTTTCAAGGGGACTTTTTTTATCATAAAATTTGGTAGTAGTGTCTATAGTCCTGTTTATATTTTGTAAATATTTTAAAAATAGTTTCTCAAAATGTCTTTTAAATTAAATAATATCAAATATAAAACTTTTTAAAATCTAAAATTTTTGAAATAATTAACCAAAATTTAATTATCTTAAACCTGAATATATAATGTTTTATGTTAGACCAGATTAAAAGATACCTACCTTAGTGTTTATTTTTTTATTATTAATAATCTTAGGAATCAAATATTTTGAGCACTAAGTCTCAAAAAGGTTAGCTAGGAACTTTTTTCCCAAACTTTCTATATGGTAAATACATTTGTAGAACGTTATTATTTGTTTGTATGTTAAGCCTCCATACAGAAAAAAAATTAAGAACACCACACCTTGGCTATTACAATATAAGGAAATAGAGATAGTGATAGAAGCAGGGTCTAAGCAGGGGGAAACTTATTCTTTTATTTTAACCAGTTTTTGATAAGGATAAAACTAACTGTTAAAGACAAACAATTTTAAAGACCATATAGATATTTTGAAAATGGGGCATTTTTCAAACCAAATATATAAAAAAATTCTTAACACTGGATGTAGAATAGACTGATTAAAAAAATTCACTTTTTTTTCTTAACTATATTAAACATTTTGTTGAAAATGATGAAAAAAAATCATGTGAAAGCCACAGCCTTTATTATTAATGTTAAGAGGTGCTGTATGATACATTTTATCAAAAAACTGTTACATGTATTCTAAATTTTTAACAGTTAAATTAAAGGATCTGTAAAACCAAAATAAATAAAATACAAAAAATTTTGAAAATTTATCAGATTTTTAATAAACTTTGTTTTGTAGAAAGATTGAAAAAAATTGGGTCGGTTTATCGAAAAATTATAAGTGAGCTTTTTAGTAGAGGGTTCAATTTTATACAAGAGAATGATTTGCTCTAGCCTTTTTGGTAAATCATTAAAGAGTTATAAAACTCTAAACTCAAAAACAAACTTTCCCATGTTAATCAAATGGGAAATTAAATTGTATCATGCGACACCTCGCCACATTAATATTAAGGGCTCTGGCTTTTACAAGGTTCTATTTTTATCATTTCCAACAATAGTTTCGATATAATTAATAAAAATAAAATATTCAATTTTTTTAATCAGTCTAATGTAGAATGTGCCCTTTAATTATTTTAACTAAATTATATAACACCTCTTCTAGTTGAACTGTTTTTAGATTTTTAAACCAGCTACAGGGTAACAATCGTTCGAATGCCACTTTTACAAGAAATTTAATTGATGGAGTTCTACTGTTAAGCCATAACAAAGTTTTTCAGCTGTATTTTAAGTACAATTTGGAATTATATTGCAGACTTTGTCAGTTACGTTGGAGAGAATAGACTCATCTCTACATTTTAAAGACTTTTAAAAAGCTCTTTTCTATTTTTAAAGGGCTATTTGAGTGAAGAAACATTTTATAAGCATTTTTTACATATATTGTTTCCAGTTTTAGTTAGAAAAGCATTTGAATTTAAAAGTAATCAAAATGTGTTTGAAGAGGTATCAAGAGTTTTTCAGAAAGTAGGTATTAAATATTTTTTAAAATATGTAATGCTGTAAGTGATATCAGAAAATAATAATAAAAAAGTCTTTCCAAACCTTATTTACGTACATATTAAAAGGTGTGACTGTAGAGATGATTTTAGGAAAGTACACTTCATAAACATGTTTTTTCCATTGACAAATGACAGGGTGTAAAATTTTTAACTATTTAAAGTTTTTTTGCAGTTATTGTATATTTGTAAAAGTCGGCATACAGCTTACAGGGACCATTATCAATAAAGTAACCATAATCTATATTTAAAAATTTATTCGAAATGTTACAATTTAAATTAACCCATTAACGCTCAAAACTATTTTTTGTCTTTTTTGTCTGTAATTTTTGTATAGTTTTAGGTTGTTTTTTTAAAACGCAAATAAATTTTAGAAAACATTTGCTCTCCCACAATGTTCAATTGCTTCTTCTAAGTCTAGAAAAGTACTTTTAAACACAAAAATGTACAGTGGCGTTAAAACAAATATACTTACTTAAAGTGACTATCCATGTTTTATGATTTTGCAAATCCTAAAGTTAAGAAACATGCTCTGAAAATCAAAACGCACAAAAATTATATACAAATATGGTTCAACGTACTCCTGTTCCTGTTCTGGTTAAGTTAAGTTAAGGTAAAATAATGGTGGCGATAGTGACGCTATAAAAAGTGATACCATATGGTATTACTTTGCGATAATGGTTTACTTGATTTTTTCAATTTTAATCGTTAAATACGCCTTAAGCAGCGCAAAACTTTGGCAATGGAATGTGCAGCCTAATTCTTTTAGTAAGATAAAACAATGACGATGAATAAAAAAGTTTGGAAGGGATAAAGAGGTTAGGTCTGCCAAAAAAATACCACCCTGCAAAAATTATTGGTTTTTTATTTACATTAGTACTAGTAGGTTGTGTTGCATATTTGTGTGTACAAAGCTTTGTTAACAAGAATTTTTTTCTTAACAACAATAAAGCGTATTTTGACTTTGACTTTGACTTTGTAATTATCTTTAGAAATGAAGAATACATGCTAAAATAATAAAAAATATATTAGTAGGCTGGCTCCAAAATGTAAAGTATAACCACATTTTATAAATGATGAAGAAAAAACATATACAAATTTAATGTTCTGCATTCCTTCCTAAATTTAAAAATTCCATTTGGATGTATTTATTGCTTAGAAAATAATGTATTTAAATTTAGCACTAAAATTTACCACTGCTGCAGAGTTGGGTCGAATACTGAAATTTGGTATTCGAATACGAATACAAATACCGTAAAAAAAAGTATTCGAATACCTACAAAAAAAGTATTTGAATACTCGGTATTCATGAATACCACGATTGAGTATTCATGAATACTGAAGAGCAAAAAACCTTTCTCTTAAAAAAGCAACTCATTCTTATTTTTCTACGTTTTTCCATAGCAAAAATGCAGTGGCGTACCTTGTTCTTGCTTAAAAATTAATCATTTCAAGCATACAAGACGTCTCCCAAATTTTACAAAAATAAATTTTCTATTTTTTAAACTATTGACTTCACTGTTGGAATGGAGATACATGCTCATACTATCTGCGTTGGACGTCTTCGATAGCTATTTAAACGAGAGACAACAATCAGTGAAAATAGGAGGGACAAGGAGTGATCCGCTGCCTGTTAAAATTGGTATCCCGCAAGGGACCGTTTTAGGTCCAGTACTTTTTATAATTTACATAAATTCTCTTACTGACATGAATATGGATGGTGGTGCACTCATCTCTTATGCTGATGATACAGTGGCTATATTCTCTGGAGACTCCTGGGCTCAGGCAAGGGAAGTGGCTATGGGTGGTGTTAAACTAATAAAAAACTGGTTAGATTGCTTTAAATTAACATTAAATGAAAGTAAAACAAACTACATAGCCTTTTCCCTAACAGCTGCTAACCGTCCTCATTTTAATGAACTAAATATAGAAAATTTAGACTTGCCGATAAAAGAGGTAGACAACATAAAGTATCTTGGTATCATAATAGATAAGCACTTAAAATGGGGTCCACATATATCAAGGTTGACAAAAAACATCAGAAAATTGATACACAAATTTTACACTCTTCGTGAAATACTCAATAAAAAAATGTTGATCTGTCTATATAGAGCTTTGGTGGAGTCCCTAATACGATATGGAATAATTGTGTGGGGAGGTCTGTACAAAAACTCTCTATATCCTCTTAAAATAATTCAAAATTATATTCTAAAAATCATTTACAAAAGGAACAAAAGATATTCTACGCAATTATTATATTCTGCGGAAATCCTTAATGCTCGATCCCTTTTTGTTTATTCTGTATGTATTTTTGTTCATAAAAATTCTAAATTAAAAAATATATTGACCATTCTCATGAAACAAGATCCAAAACCACGAAAAAACTATCAATTCCTAGTAGCAATACCAATATTAATATTAGATCAATTAACTATCTAGCACCAAAAATTTATAATCAAATTCCAAAAGAAATAAAACACATTGTAAATATAAAAAGTTTGGCCATTTCTGTAAATAATTTATTTCAACAAACTCTCAAAAATTTGATTTATTATTTTAAATGTTACTGTGATATTACTTATGACTGATTAAACTAAGCAGATTGGAGAATGCACATACAGGAGTTCAGTCTCCTAGGTGCATAGTATTATATATCATTAATGTGCAATAAATTATTATTATTTAGAATTATATTGTTATAACATGTATATTGTAAAAAACCAAAATACTGTAATATATTATTATTATCTACGATTTACCAGATAGTCATGATTTAAACTGTCATAATAAAATTTATTATACACATCCCTTTTGTGTAAAATGGAGATGAATACATATTAGTATAACCTAATACATAGAAAACATAGTTTGCAATGTCACTTTTTATATGGTGTACCAAGTTACTTGTTTTTTTTTAACAGCAAATTCCAAAGAAGTTAAAATAACTTGCTAATATATATGACTTATATCAAATTTTACCCCGTCGTCGGCAAAACCAGCGCGAACATGTTTTAACCTGCTTAAGATGCATAAAAAGTAACGTAATATTCATAAAATAAGGAAACAGTATTTGAATTCAGGATTTGAATACCAGAATATAAGTATTTGAATATCAGTATTCGAATACCGGTATTCGAATATCAGTACTCAAATACTAGTATTCGAATACCGCACAAATGTATTCTGAATAGTATTCAGAATACAGAGTATTCGAATACTACCCAACTCTGCACTGTTGCAACATTTATCTCATTTTTGTAAAAATAAGATAGATGGTATTGTACATTTTTGAACTTGGCCCCTCATAATAAAAGTTTTACACCCTGTAGATTGCAAATTAAGACCTGAAGAATACATGTTTATATGATGTTTTTTTCTGAATTACATCTGTACAATCGCAGCCTTTAAAATATCGTTAGCGTTTAGGAACATCCATGTTAACATAATTTGTATCTTTTTTAGTGCATGTTTAGTGGCAATGCTAAAAAATTTGAAAGTTTTTTACCAAGTGTTTTGAAAATTCAACAACCGAAGAAGACCTCGCCTTACCAAAAGCAGTATTTAAATACTTGTTGTCAACTTACAGTGAAAACACAGAATTAATTGCGTTAACTTTTAGAATAATTTTCCATGCTTTTTATCAATCATTTCAAGACTTTTCATTGACATACAAGTTTTTTATTTTGATAGTACAGATGATTCAAATCGATGTAAAAAATGATTTTAACATAAGTTGGCAATTTAAGGTAAAACAAACAATAAGTCTTACCAACGCACTTAATGTACTTTTGGAAGTACTAGATGTACTAAGTACAATAAGCTTTACTGAATCTGAGGTATCAAATATATCATTTACTGACTTCTTAAGAAATATTTTAAAGTCATTTGTAAATTGGCGAGTGAGAAGTTCTATCACTTATGAAATAATACTCAGATGTATTTCAATAAATCCAATGGTAATTGAGCCCATAGTCACTTACATATTACTTTATGTCATGGCTGCAAATAATGATAAATTCAAGCAAGTCTATGAGAAGGTGGTAATAGCAGTATTTGAGGTCTTTTCAAAACTTCATAGGACAGAAAATTTTATATCCAAAATGATACCAGCATTAAAAAGCATCCTAGTGGCATCAAGTAAAGAAGAATCTTTGACAGAGGTTTATCAGTTTACTGGAAAAAATGACATTAAAGTAACTACTGATACAAATGTTCCTGTTAATAGTATATTTACAGAAAATATTATGCAATGCTTTACAAAGTGCATTAATGGATTAGCAAGCTGGCAAGTTATAAATGTATTTCAGACTCTGCTGTTTCATCTTAATGAAGCTGTAAATACATTTTCCAATTTAAATAATCAAGGTATTCACAATTTTTGTTAAAACTATTTTATTTTATACAAGGTGTTACAAATTCGATGCATTAGTATTGCTATCTCGGTAATTATAAGAGATAAAGAGTTGGTTAAATTGGAGCAAAGTTGCGCTTTTTATGCTTAACAATATTCCGTTTTAAAAATTTAAAAATTTGCAGCCGTTCCGGAATTATCCGGAAAAAAAACGAAATTTTATGAAACATTTTTATGTCATTTAATTTTTTTTTTTTGGTTTTCTTTAGGAGATATTTTAAAACAAAAACACATTTACATTGCCACTTTTTGTGTTCTGAAGTCACTAAATTTAAGATCCGACATTTCGTCTTCAAGCCACCATCATAAACTTTTTTTTTTTTTAATGGGAGAAATATTTGGTTTTGAGCTTAATAAACTCGTATTTTAATTTTAAATGTACGATATATCACACAATATATTTATGCGACTTTTGGAACCAAAAAACCATCATCCACTATTTTTCCATTAAAAATTAAGTCTTTATTCCAAACGATTTTGGAAATTTTCATTGGAAGGTAAGTATAAATAAGTTTTTATAACTACTCAGTATTATTATTTTTATTTATTTATAATCTAACTAACAAGCTACAAGAATTAATGTAATTTACATAAATTTACTTATGTGTAATAAAATAAAGCATTTAATTTGTTCAAGAACCTCTATCAACTTTATTGCTTCCTGTCATAAAAAAATGGATGCATCATGACTTAAAATACAAGTTTATTAAGCCCAAAACCAAATATTTCTCTTTTAAAAATACAATGTTAATGGTGGCTCAAAGACGAAACGTCGGTAATTTAGTGACATCATTTAATGGAACACAAAAAGTGGCCATGTTAATGTGTTATTTGTTTTAAAATATCTCCTCACATAATAAAAAAAAACTCGTTCGCAAAATTTCGTTTTTTTTTCTGAATAATTCGGAGACGGCTGCAAATTTTAAAAATTTTAAAATGGAATATTGTTAAGCATAAAAAAGTGCAACTTTGCCCCAATTTAACCAACTCTCTATCTTCTATAATAACAATAGCAATGCTATTGCATCGAATTTGTAACACCCTGTATAGTTTATCCCACTTTTTTACTCAAAAATTACCATTTCTTTATTTAGAATCTCATGATATTTTTTTTAATTCTCATTAAACTACTTTACTAAGCAGTAAAGCATGATTAAATTATGAAAAATTTGTAGATCTTAAGGAATTAACATTCTTGGAAATATTGGAGAGACTAACTGACAGACTATTAAGAAGTGTTAGAATAGCTGATCATAATATTCCTCAGAATGTAGTAGATAAACTTGTAAAAGGATTAGAACAGCTAAAAGATGTATTAAAAGTTTTTGGACTTGCCATATTAAAAAGAGAACATGTAAGTTTATTAAATAGTATATAATTTAAGGTCCTGTGTGATATTAAAGGTTTTAGAAAATAATGTTATACCTTTAAACTGTAAAATTTTATAATTTGATAAAAGGAAACGTTTAGGGGAACGTTTTGTCCGCAATTCATGTAAAAAATATGCTCTAAAAATACATACAATTACAATTTAAACAATAAAGCAATATTTGACTTTGACATATGTATATGTATAGGAACATTTTCGCTTAATTAACATGTTATAATCACTTTTAGAATCACATAACTATGCGTACCTTTTTAAATTTATCTTACGTATGGGGAGAAACATATATGATTTTAACTTATTACTCAGTAAATAATGAGGTTAAAATCGCTACAGTGATCGACAACACTTATACCGCCTGCAACTTAAGATACTTGCACTCATATCTGGATGTTAAACAGTGGCAGCTTGTATCTCAAAGAATTACGAATTTTGGAGAACAACCTTGTAAGAAAATATTGGTAAGTAGCAGAAGTTTATTTTTTATGAAAATCGAAATTTAAATGACACATATTTTATCGAAACGGCGTGACTGCCTTTTATTTTCCTTAAGCGGGGAGATACCTGTAAAATGTAAAAAAATATTCATAATATGTTAGTATAGTTCTTTAAGAACACGTCAGTAAAATTTTAGAACAAAATTTTCATTATTTTTATACTACAGAGTCGGTAAGTGACAATATTCAATGAATTTTAATATACCTATTTAATATTCTGAAATTTTGTACACATATTTTTAACAACAGTAATTTCTATGGGAACCTAAAAATATATTTTTAAAAGCAAAAACGATGGAAAAATTGAGTAAAAGAGTCATTTTATATTTTTCAAGCATTCTATTTCGTGGATTTATTTATCTTTTAACTTTTTTTCGGTTCACTGACAAATTATGACATTAATAACCGCCCCCCAAAAAAAAACAGTTTTTAATTTTTAAATCACTAGAACCGATGTTAGAGTACCCGCCGATTAAGAAGTCTCTCTACGACCTTCCTATAAAAATTAAGCATACAGCCGCCATTTTGAATAATTAAAATAAAAAAAATATATAATGTTATTTTAACATTTAAGTGAACTACAAATCAATTTATGAAAATATCTAATGACCCTTTCATTAAAAAAAAACATGAAAATCAATGAAAATTGAAGCATTTACAGGTATCTCCCCCCTTAAGACACCGTGGGTACTTTAGTACTTAGATTTTAAAATTTGCTCAAGATAAGAAAATAAAAAATTTGATTGTGGTACCAGGGAATTACTTTAAGAAAAAAAGATAGATTATTTGTATAGTTTTAGCAGCCTCAGCAGTCATAAATGGTATAATAGAGGTTTGTTTTACCAGGCTCTAGTATTGATACCAAGTTTTTATGTATTAAGCTTTATTAAAAATGTAATTAATCTTATAATATTAAACGGTACCACACAGGTTTCTTCCTGTTAATTCTAAATAGTCAAAGTGGTTACTTCCAGAGGTGTAGTACTTTTCTTTCTTGTGCGGCTTCCTAAATATCATTTTTAGATATTACAAGAAACGGCTTTGTTTAAATACTTTTTTACCATGAGTATTTAAAAAATACACTTTTTTCAGCAAAAACTTTATGTTCAAAAATTACGAGCCATGCTTTTATTTGAGGAACAATTTAACAATGATATTATAGCTAACGTCGTAAAAGCACTTCAAACCGATCCGAAAGATACGTGGGAAGACTTACTTCTAGACAAATTCGCAGTAAATTTCGTGTTACCAAAAATGGACAAAGTTTCGTTAATATTCTTAGCAGAACATCTGATTGAAAATGAGACACTACATGAAATACATCACATTAGAGATTCTGTTACACTTATTAATGCTATAACCTATGTAGTGGTATCTAAAATTAATAAGCTTTTCAAACATAAAAGAAAGCATGATCAAGATTTGAAGAAAAATATGAGCATGAAAATGTTTGTTTTGATACCAGATAAAATATTTTTCAGTAGTGAGGATTATGATATGGGTGAAATATTTGAGGAAGCAAAGAAGTTGTTTAGTCAAGAAGACATAATGCAGTCGAGTGTAGAAAGTAAAGAAGAAAAGCTTTTGGAGTATTTAAAAGTGTTAAAAAAGTTTCCATGCATTTATAGTTCAGAGAATATTCATAAAGTTATGTTATTGTATTTATTTTCTTTATATGGAGATATACTTCACTGTTCTAAAAAGTTAAAGAACAGTTAGAAGAACTTACAATAGGTAAGTACCACTGATTTAGTACTTTAAAGTTATTATAAAATAGAAATAAGAACTGATGTGCATTGAAATATACAGGGTCATCCAAATTAGGTGTCCGTCATTGGTAACTTCGATATTACCTAAAATACAAAATAGTTTAAATTACCAAACTAGTAGCATTTTTAACGTCTTTAAAATTAAAGTTTCGTAAAACAATTGACAATCGGGTTTTTGAGTTATACAGCAAAATAACCTTTTTTTTAAATAAGCACCCTGTATATTTTATCACCATAAAAAAAAACCTTTTAATATCCTTGAAAAATAGTCCACATGTGATATACTGGTTAAGCCAATAGGTATTGGGATATCGGCCAGTAAAGCAACAAAAAGAATGTATGTGACAAATCCAATCAGAAATGTAACAGGCGGGTATTCACGTTAGACTGTTTCTTTTCCTCACATTGCCTATGTATTTAAGTTATTTAACTTAAGGTTAAGGCGCGCTTGTGGTGGCTTCGGTTGTATCGGCAAGCGTCGATCACCGGAGTTAAGCAGTGAAATGCGCGCCCATAATTTGGATGGGTGTCCGGCGACAGCGGTGTTTCGGGCAGCGGCACACGGTGTTCTGCTCGGGGATGCGGACCGAGCAACAACCAGCCAAGTTATGGAATGAATGGTGTGTGAATGAGAAGGAGTAGGGGTCAAGGTACAATAAGCCTTCAGGCTGCAGTGCACCACCTAGGGGGCGGTCGTCGGACCTGGGTGGGATGACCCCGAAGTGGTGAAAAAAAAAAAAAAATCGGAAAATAGCATTTTTATATAAAACCCGACACATATTGTATCGTCATTAAAAGGTATTTTAAAGATTTAAGAAAATATGACATTTTGATATGTCTATCTTTTATAGTTTTGGAAGTATAGCAATTTAAGCCTAAAAATAGAAGATGTCTTCTCCATTTTATCTATGGCACATCACTTCTTGCTTATCGCTTAGAGCTGTGATATGATAGAAATTAAATATAATTTTTAGGTTTAAACGGCCCTATT
The DNA here is from genome assembly GCA_014170235.1 of Listronotus bonariensis. NCBI lineage: Eukaryota > Metazoa > Arthropoda > Insecta > Coleoptera > Curculionidae > Listronotus > Listronotus bonariensis. The sequence goes on from JACEGR010001358.1 coordinate 114,286, forward strand.
TCCAAAACTATAAGGCATAGACATATTAAACTTGGTATTTTCTTAAAGCTCTTTAAAACATCGTTCAAACGATGATACAATATATAGGGTGTGTTATATAAAGAATCTAGTTTACTAACAAACTCCTGAGGACCACCCGAAATCGAGCGTTTTTCCCAAAAACAAACCACCGAATTTTAAATAAATTTCTTCCAATTTAGATGTCCTCTTCCTATCCATTTAATTTTTAAATAAAACCTTAATGATTTTGACAACTAACTTATAATTACTGTTATATACAGAACTTTCTCAGCTTTACAATACAGTCTGTATATTGTACAAACACGTACAGGGTGATCCAGAATGTTCTTCCTAAAAATAAAAAGAGATACTTAATATACCAACTAAACAGTAGATAACAATTATAAGTTTTAAAGCTGCATGCTCTATGTGGTAAGCTAAGATTATTCTTATTTTTAGGAATCCTTCAAATGTCGAAGTTTAAACTTACAGATATTTTTAACATTGACACTTTGGGCTCTAAGGTGTTAAATAACTTTGAGCGATATAATGATGTATTTTCTTTAATAACCGATAATATGTTTAAAAATGAAGAGTGTATCAAGCATTTTGAATCCATGGTAAATCTTCTAATTAAAAAGTTAGAGGACCCAAAGTATTTAAGTTCTAGCCTTCTGGTTTTACAGGCCGTTAACAAGGTAAGAATATTTATATACCATTGTGCAATTGCAGTATTTATAATACTTATTTTTAACAAGCATATAAAGTAACACTTTTTTATGAATGAGAGAAACATTGTTATGAGTAGAAAAGAGACACTTTATGCAAGTGTTGCATTATATATTTTTTTAACAACTGCCTAAAATAACATATTGGGTTAAAATGACACACTTCATGTTTTTTTAATTTCCCGCCTTAGCAGCGACCTCTTAAATGGGTTGAAGTGTGTAATAAAGAAAGTATTGAAATTACCGTGCAGAATGATGCCCCTTATTTTTTTTTGCAAGACAAGAAATTGTAAAAATATGTAATTTTAGTCAATTTAGGATTTTTTGTTTTTTTTGCGAATATACATAGTTTTGTTTTTCACCCAGCATTTAATTTGATCAAGCTCCTCTATCAACTTTATCATATCCTGTCATAAAAAAAATGGATGCATACTTACCTGCAAACCGAAATTTTCCCGAATGTTTGGAGGAAAATCGTTAGTTGTAATGGCGAAATAGTGAATGATGAGGGTCATCCCACCCAGGTCCGACTGGCGTTGGGTGGTACACTGCAGTCTTAAGGCCTATTGTACCTTGACCCCTACTCCTTCTCATTTACAAACCATTCATTCCATACATTGGACTAAGCCAATTTGCTAAGTGTTGTTTTGGGTAAAATTACATACTATATCCAGCGATGTTCGGTAACGTGAAAAACTTTTTCTTGATGGTGGGTAAATAAAATTAAATTTGCCCCAAAGGTTGTTTATGGGCTCATGATGAATGCGCCTATGTTTCCCTAGAATGAAGACATTTATGCGTGAACTTCATTGTTAAGTTAATAAACAGTCAGAGTTTATTTGCATACACTATCATATTATAAATGTTAAATGTTTTCATAAAAATAAGTTTTTAAGTTTATTTAATTTATCTGTTTTTACTTTATAAAATCCTTGAAATCATCTGTAGAAAGGTGTATGCTGTGTTAGACTAAGCTATTGAAAAATAGTCGTTATATTTTTTCTATGCAGGATTTAGGTTTACCTTGGCTTAAGTAATTACTAAGAATAAGTGGCACTTTACAATTTGTTATAATCAATCACATTATTATTTTTAAATATTGGCAAATTTATAATAAATAAATATGAGACAACTTCAAAGTCTTGGTCTCAGTCAAATTTTTTGACTGACCCTAAGACTTTCAGTTTGTCTTACATTTTTATTTATTCCATAAGAGGTCTTTGTAGTTTGTGTTTTCCCAATGTAAATGTAAAACTCGGATAACTTAGAAAATGTGCACTCTTTTAATTGTGTATACAAGGTTTAAAGTATGTAAATCTAATTTTATTTATTTCCTGCTAGGTACTCTTATTTTGGTAAGTTTATTATAGATCCCAGATGAACAGATTGTCCGAATTTCGTTGCAATTACAAGGTATCTTAGTTAATATTAGAGATAGAGACTTGCGGTTTTCGCGAACTGTTGCTACTTTTTGATGAAACGTGAAAGATAACACTAAAGTTTTTCATCATAGCCTTATTTTTTTCCGTTTTGGGACCCCCTCGTATTTAAGTTGGTAAAGAAAAGTAAAAACGGATATTAGTAGATATTTTTACGTACGTACGTACGAATCCAGTGGTATAGTTAGATATTTTTTTAATTTTATATTTTTCGAGATATGACACAGACATATGATTGTATATACTTCCGTTTATAGCGAACTAATCTATAGCATACAAACTAAAACATTACATATGTAAAATTTTTCACAAATAACGAACCCGCTTATTACGAACTTTCGGATAAAACAAACTTAATTGTTCGTTATATTCGCAACTTTTTCGGTTATAACGAACTTAAAACCGTATTTTACCCAGTAAACAGGGAATTCCTCGGGATTTCCCGGAATTTTTTCACTGCTTTAGACGATACATCATCGCGCGTGTTGCCAGTCATCTGTTACCAGTCTACGCAGTGTGTGTGTATGTTGATTATTTGTTCTTGTGTTGAAAACGTACAATCATGAGTGACGTAATTTCAAGAAAAGCACGTAAAGCACATTTTTTGGGTACGAAATATGACATTGTCAAAGATTGTATCGAGGTGAGAAACAAAGCGTAGTTTGTAAAAAAGGGAATAACTAAATCAGTAATTTGATTCAGATGATGATCTGCCGTTAACCGAATGGCTGAAAAACATCAGCAAGAAGATCAAAGTGATAAGCCTATTCTAGACGATGTTGCTTATGATGAAATCTATTTTAACGAATTTGACCATATTGATGACGATATTGTGACTATCGAATACTAGGATGATGATGCCATTCTCGCTTCTATGCCTTCTAAGTTCTTATCGATGATGATGATGATGATGAGGAGCAAAATGATAAAGATGAAAGAATCTGCAAATACGGAATTGATTTCTATTCCTACTGCATCAGACGCACTTCGGCAAATTGACAGCGTTCGCCATTTTCTTCAGTCACAAAATACTCCGCAGCATGTATTTGATCGACTAGCCGAAGTGGAATTGCATATTAATGATCTTCATTTTACAAAAACAAAATAAACTTAATTAAGTCAGTTTTTAAAACTAAGTTCAAGTTAACTATTTTTAGTGTAATTGTACACATGCATACTATATATGTACCTTATATGTAATGTCTACATACTTCAAACAGATATGTATAGATGCCTTAATAAACATAATAAGTTTTTGAATGTATTTTCACTTATCCTTTATAGTGAACTTCGCTTACAGCGAACCTTTTTGCCGGTCCCTTGAGGTTTGTTAAGAGCTGACATTACTGTATATACTTTTAGACTCTAAATTGATGTTTTTAATTTTAAAATCGAATTTGGCATAGTGGGCTATGATATAGACTTGATAACCAAAGAACAGTTAGCCCTTAGTTCACAATTTGTTTACATTTTACAGAAAAATCTGCATTTTAAGTATTTTATCACACCCAGGACTCCTATTTACCCCTCGGTTTCTCAAGTTTATTTATTTATTAATTAATTAAAAACTGAATATTTTGGATTAGCGCCACTGTGTTTATACTCAAAACAGTGTCCAAAATTAGTATATATCCATAATTTTTACAAAGACATTCGATTTAAAGTAAAATAGTGGAAAACCATGTATGGAACTAATACCTTCAAACTTTAAATTCCAATAATAATTTTGGTAACAGTTCCATACACGGTTTTCTATTATTGTTTCTAATATCAAACGTTGTTCTAAAAACAATTGATACATATTGATTTTGAACACGGTTTTAAATATTAACGCAGTAAAAGCTGATTTAAAATATTTAATTTTTGTTTAATTAATAAGTGGACAAACGTAAGGACATAGGGCTGTATAGGGATGCTGGGCGAGGTAAAATAGTTAAAACGCAGATTTTGCCCTTAATTGTAAACAAATTATTAACTAAGGGCTAACTTTATTCTTTGTTTATGAAGTCTATATTATGGCCTACTATGCGAAATCAAATATTAAAATTCCAAACATTAATTTTGGGTCTTAAAATATAAAATAAGTATTAGATATTACATATTTTTAAAAAGCTTTCGTCCTCTATAATTTAATGAATAAAAATCTAATTTCGCCACTGGATTCTACGTAAAAATATGTATTAATATCCGTTTTTGCTTTTATTGTAAGTTACAAGACGACTGAAATACGAGAGGGGTCCAAAATGAAACAAAAAAAAATTCGCCCTCTATGTCAAAAACTAAGAGAACCATGAAAAAACTTCTAGTCTCATCTTTCGTTTTATCAAAAAGTAGCAACAGTTCGCGAAAACCGCAAGTCTCTATCTCCAATAAAAACCAAGATACCCTGCGATTTTAACGTCCGGACACTCTAAACGTGTACTTTTTACCGTTATATCAGTAGTTACTTCTTCTATTAAAATAGTTTGAGAGGCCTTGAGTTAAAGGTAGAGGGAAGTGAGGTATCTCAAGCGAATATAAAGCATTTCATTAAATTAATGTTCAGAGACATCAGCTGTAAAATTTAATAAAAAAGAACTTTTTTATATCAATAAAAATATGATTGTATACAGTACTACAGTATAGACGTTATTTTTAAGATTAAAAAATCTAAAATGGATTCTTCCTCCAAAGAAGCAGCGAATCAATACAAGGACAAAATCTTGAACAAAGTAGCAAAATTGGTCTGTAAGTCAGATTACCTTATTGAAGCATATGCTACTTGCCTAAAACATTATCTTGCCTCAGAAACAAACTCGGAAAGTTTAAAAAAACTCTTAGATAAATTAACTGCTTACATCCAGTATTCTTTAGAAAATATCAGTAACGAAAATAAAAAAGGTTGTGTGATCTTATTTACTACCGTATTGCACAATAAGCAAAAAATAAAGAATGTTGAAGATGACTTGGTTCTTAAAATATGGAATGCTTGTAAAAAGTTGAGATTGGTGAAGAATATTCTCATTTGGCAAATCTGATTGTTACTTTGATTCCGAACGATGAATTTAACTTAATGGTGTGTGATCTGTTGAGTTTTTACGGTAAGTGTTTTTATCCTTTTTTTTAATTCTAGCTTGGTTGCCTTTAAAAAAAATTTTATAAGAACTATACAAGTTATCTTAACTATACAGAGTGTTTATTAAGTATGTATCGGGTGTCAAGTTATAAATTTACACCCTCCTTTTTATCTTTTATCGCACAAAAAAATTAAAATATCATTTTATTGGGCTAATTCCGTAGTTTCCGAATTAGTAATAGGATTTTTATTATCTTTTAAGATATACAGGGCATGACAAAGAGTATGATTTTTTTAATGGAACTCCTTATATATTAATTTACCATTAAAAGATCTTTTAAAAACCTTTAAAAATATACTACATCTCATATACCTATCTCAATTAGTTTTCGGAATATAGTCATGCAAGTCTGATAAATAATTTTAATTTCCATTAGAAACGTAATAAAATTACATCCCCCTAACTTTTTTTATCTTTTAACGTATAAAAGAAAGGGAAACACCATTTTGTTAAAATGATTCAGTAGTATCTGTATCTTTTAACAGAATACTCTTTTCTCTTAAGATATACAGGGTACGACAAAAAGTATGATTTTTAAGCGGAACACCCTATATATTGAATCACCATAATATAACCTACTAGTGTAAGAACCGAATAGGAAGCGACCTTCACCCATCTGTCACCGAATAAAAAACTGTTTTATATTAAAGAAAGTTGCTTAAAAAAATAGGTCAAAGCTATGACCAATTAAGAAAAAGTAAGTTTTAAAATTTTGGAGTTACCCTGTATAATGCCAATTTTCATGTTAATAACTCAGCATATGAACGTATTTAAAAATATGGGATTTACCATTATACAAGGTGTCAAAAATTTTGAGGTTATTTTTTTAAATTAAATATGGCCTTGACCTTTTTTTAGAGGCAATCCTATGGCGATACCTTTGTTTAAATACTTTAATATAAAACAGTTTTTATCCGGTAAACAGATGGATGAAGGTCGCCTCCTATTCGGATCTCGTACTATACCTACATAATTGACATTTAATTCTTTATAGATTTGGTTTACCATATTTCCAAAACTAATGAAGATGGATATATCAAATGTATTTTCTTAAAGCTCTTTTAGATATATTTTTATTAGTGATATAATATACAGGGTGTTCCATTTAAAAAAATACCCTTTCCTATATACTTTAAGAGATATTATAAACCTATCTATTGATTCAGAAACTACAGAATTAACCTAACAAACTGATATTTTTAATTATTTTGTACGATTAAAAATAAAAAGTTAAGAAGGTTGTAAATTTATAACTTGACACACGAGTACATTAAATTTAACAGACGATTCTTTGAATCATTTTAAGTATATACCTCAGGGTGTTTGCTAATTGCGGTACAAAAACTTAAAGGCTTATTGTTTTTGTATGGTCCACAGATATATGCAAGTAACTGGATTTATTTTTTATATGTAAAAAGCCTATATGGCTAAAAATAATTACACGAAAAGTTAAGTTTTTATTTGCTTAATCCAGGAAAAATACAAAAATTGCACAGAAGCCACTAGTGTATATATTTTTTTTATAAGTAAAATCGCCAAATTATAACAAAATTGGGCAATTAACACCTGCATCATTAGAGAGAAGAATTTGCCGACCCCTGTTTATATGAACTTTTTGTCTTAAAATTACTCTGAGAAATCGGCTGTAAATATCAGCATCCTGTATACATATACAGGGTGTCTGAATTCTATTTGCACACGAATTACAACGCCCTATACAAAACGGAAAAATAATCTTAGAATTTTAAAAAAGTTTTGGATACACTTATTTTATTGACAGTATTAGTAAATATACAAGGGTTTTCCAAAATGCAGTTTTCATTGAAATTTTTTTAAAATTTAAATGAAACATTCTGTATATTTTGATAAATTTTAACTCTATTGAATTCTACATTAAAACTGTAAAACACGCTAACGTCAATTATTGCTAGTTTTGTCAGATATCGACAGCATGTCAGTGTACTCATTAATTGTAGAAAGTGAGAGTAAGGAAATCTTATATTGGTTGTAATTCTACATTAAAACTGTAAAACAAGCTATACGTCAATTATTATAGCATGTCAGGAATACTCATTAATTGTAAAAAGTGAGGTAAGGAAATCTTATATTGGTTGTAATTATTTTCAAATCATTCTGTCACTTCCATAGTAACAAATAATACGATTAAATGTAAATAATAACATTTCATTGTAAAAACTGCAAATAGGTAGGTCAGCAATTTATTTTTAGATACATATTTACTTACTTGTCCTAAAAACCATTAATACATCAATTATTGTTGGTTTTTAGGTAAAATAAGCAAATATGTACCAAAAAATAAACTCAATAGGTGAATTAGGTATCAGCACTCTTCTCAATGAATTGCCAATGTTAATACCTGCGCGAAACAAAAGTTACATTTCATGGGCGGCAAAAGGGTTTGTGCGCAAGCAAATCGAGGATAAACGCGCCTGGCACCACACAAACTATCCGCATTATCGGAAAGAATTTGTCGACGGCGTCCTGGTTTTCTGTTCGGAGTACAGTAGCTAATGAGCGTCACGGTCAAACCGCGGACGGAGGGTACGGGGTGCCGGTGTTTGTATTTTGCGACGGCTTTTAAGTGCGCATGTTCGTCCACCCGTCCATTTGTTTATTGCGCGAGGTCGTCAAAATCCGAAAAATGCTTCTTGCCACTCCGGATCTAAATGTAGGTTATCTATGGGTATGAGTAGTTTTTATAATGACTGGTAATTAATTAAATTATATATTATTATTTGTCACTCTGACACTAACAGAATTATTTAAAAATAATTATAATCAAAAAATATATATTTTTATGGGTAATAAGTATATCACATTGATGTTAATATCTCCAAATACTAGCAATAATTGAGGTATAGTGTATTATACATTTTTATGTAGAATTCAATAACTATTCAAAATTTGTCAAAATATACAGGATGAAAACAATGAAAATTATGTTTTGAAACACCTTGTATATTTACTAATACTGTTAATAAAATAAGTGTATTGAAACACACATCTTTTATTTTGAGTTTATTTTTGTATCTTGTACAGGACCGAAAGTTATTTCGTAAATAAATAGAGTTGGGACACCCTGTATAATAGTTTGCTAATAATTTTTTAGGAAACCAGTATTTGTGATAAAAACTATACTTTGCTAGCAAGACAACTTAAAACCTGGGAATCACTTTTAACGTGTGATGTTAATCCGGTCAAAATGAAAGTTTGGCAAGAGGTGCTAGAAAAGCTTATCCAAAACTTATTGAACATCTTAAGCAATGACAACTACGACGAAACATTATTTAAAAATATTGTGCATTTGGAAGAAAATATTATTCAAGCTCAACGTGTAAGTGGATTTTATTTTGTTTTTTTTTATTGTGCTCTTTCCTTTAACTATGAATACACATTGTTGTAGTGACATTAAAATATCAAAAGTCGGGTAGTGGTATTATATGAGCTTTAAAAAAATAACTCATATTTTACAGCTATATTTAGGTTAAAAATTGGGATAGTCTTTTTGTAAACCAATTGAAAAATTTATTTAATAGAGACAAAAAGCAACATTATAAATTTGCACTTATACCTATCCATATTCACAACGAAAGACAATATGATACCTATCAAAAGAAGGTTTAAAAGCACGACCCTATGCATACGTAATGTATCTACTTTATGCAACCAACTAAACATTTTTTCTGTCCTATGCAACATGTTTAGTAATTTTTTCGTATTTTTCCTCTCTGTGCTTATCCTCTCCGTGCTTATTCCTCTCCTTTTATTTTCAATTTTGTCAGATAAAGGTCGGGATACGTTGCCGATCGCGATACGATACATGTCCTTGATCGATTTGTTTCACGTAACCTATTGGAACAAACATATTGCTTCTGCGTACGCGCCTTTCTTTACGGATACCTAAACGCGAATATCTAGGAAACGGTTATATTTTTTTACTTAGACAACATGAATCTTCTTTGAAGATATGTTCTATCTTGGTTCGGCGGATTGAAAAACAATTAAATAATCAATTTAAGAGGATGCCGTAGCACGTTAAATTAGCTAAAACGCGATTCGCTGCCGTTTTCTTAAATATTTGTTTTGAGAAAAGTTGTACATAGAAAAGTTTCTTAAAATGATCCAAAGATTATCGGAAAGTTAATTGATTTTTGGTAATGGTAATAATTAACACATTAAATTTCCTAAAATTACAAAACCGTAAAAATAACCAACTTTCCGATAATCTTTGGATCATTTTAAGAAACTTTTCAATATACAACTTTTTCTCCAAACAAATATTTAAAAAACGGCAGCGAATCTCGTTTTAGCTCATTTACCGTGCTACGGCATCCCTCAACATCCATTAAATGATTATTCTTCATTATCAACTTTTGGATATAGGTGTGTTTGGTTAAATCTTAATATTTTGGCATAAAGAATCAGGGCTAAAATTCTTTAAGAAACATAGAGAAACGGAAAATAGGAATAAAGAAAAGGAAGAGATCCTTATCTCTTTTAAAGGTGATATATTTAAAAATAGATTGCCTTAAGATTCTCTACTTTACAATGGTTAGATCTTACCTGGGATGTAATAATATAATATGAACCCCTTATTACCACAAATATATCAACAAAATAGAAAATGTGCCTGCATATGCCCAGTGACTTAATTAACTACAATGGATTGGAATTATATCTTGGTATCCAAAATCTCAAGAAGAAGAAGAAGAAATTTTGATGTAGTATTTGCTCATGGTCTGATTCACGGTTCGGTAGACTGTCCCCGAAATACTACGTGAGTTTGATTTTTACATGCCTCCTCGACGTTTTAGGAATGGCAGAATTTTTTGAAATTCAACATTACTGTACATTGTATGGATAAAGCGCGGCAGTCAACCGAATCATGGGTCACGCCAATGACTTTGAGGGTGATTTATTTGTTATAACTAAGGAGGCTTTAAAAATGAGTTTAAAACTGATGTGATATGTGGTAATTTGTGATTTGGATGGATGATAATTATTGTTGTCTTTTTATGTAGAATGGTTAACTCTTAGTTTGTAAATTAATTTTGTATTATTAATTTATCATTATTATAGATAATTGGGCATGTCCCGCAATAATTAAATAAATTATTAAAATTATTAAATTATTTTTTGTTTATAGTTTAAAAGATTAAAAGACAAATATAAATGCTAAAAAAAACATTTAACTTTGTGTCCTTTCTTTTTCGCTTCGGTTCTAATTCGATTTAATCGAACGTGACCCAAAGTGGGCTATACAGGGTGTTCCGAAATTCATGCATCTAATTTAAATAGCATATTCTACGTCGAAAATAGGCTCTAATTTCCTATATAAACATATGTCCAGAAAGGCTTTCTTTTAGAGATACAGGGTATTAAAATTCTAAGACGAAAAGCATTTTTTATCATAATTTTTAAACCGCTCTAGATATTGAATTGGTATTCGGCACATTGCTTAACAGCAGCAAAAGACATTTCTTTCTATGTAAAATATTAAAAACAAAAAATACTAGTGACGTCCGTAACATATTTGTTTGGACTATTTTCAAGAAAAAAATGATACGGCCCCGCTTTTTCCTAAAATAAAAATTATTTTTAAAAAGCCCTATTAAATTTGAAACAAATTTGATCTCCTTACTTTTGACTTCCCGAACAATGCATAGGTTTTGAAGAAAAAAATAAAAACCACTTCGATGCATGACGAATTTGCGAAAATAATGACAAAAATGTTAAGGGGATGCCGTAGCACGTTAAATGAGCTAAACGCGATTCGCTGCCGTTTTTAAATATTTGTTTGAGAAAAAGTTGTATATTAAAAGTTTCTTAAAAAAAATTAAATTTAATGTGTTAATTATTACCATTACCAAAAATCATTTAACTTTCCGATAATCTTTGGATCATTTTAAGAAACTTTTTATGTACAACTTTTCTCAAAACAAATATTTAAAAACGGCAGCGAATGGCGTTTTAGCTAATTTAACGTGCTACGGCATCCTCTTAAACACTTAAAACATAAAATTTCCAATTATTTTTCTAAAGTTTTTATTAATAAAATCCTTATGCATCATAGTGGTTTTAAATTTTTTCTTTTTTCTTTTGCATCGTTCGGGAAAACGCCAAAAAATCTAATTTGTTCCAAGTTCAATGGGGATTTTCAAAATAATTTTGGATTTAAAAAAATTGTTCATACAAATATGGTACGGACGTCACTTACTGGTATTTTTTTAAATATTATACATAGAAAAAAAATCTTTTGCCGCTGTTAAGCAATGCACCAAATACTAATTAAATATCTAGAGCGCTTTAAAAATTATGATAAATTTTTTTCTTAGTATTTTAACTCCCTGTATCTCTTAAAGGGATCGTTTCCGGACATATGTTTATAAAGGAAAGTAGAGCTTATTTTCGACGTAGAATATGTCATTGAAATTTGATGCATGAATTTCGGCAGTGGCGGCTTGAGCATTGAAGAACAGGGGAGGCTAAAGTCATAAAGACTATATACACACAAAAAGACCGGTAATTTTTTTGGGGTACCGCACCTATTTAAGGCAAAATACGTAATATTTGCATAAATGCATACAAAAAATTGTGTATTGCCGCATTTATGATTAAATTTATGAGGAGGCTAAGCCACCCTTGCTTCCTCTAATGAGTCGCCGCTGAATGGCGGCTCGCATCTTGTAGAATCGGTAATCTGACATTTATTACGATAAAAGAGATTTATTTCTTTACAGAATCTCAGCCCTGTGGTTTTTTCGGTGTACCATTAATTAACACACCCTGTATATTACTAATCGACAATCACATACAATTAATTCCAGTTTTAAGAACTAAAATTTTTATTTCCTGTGACTTTTTTTATCTTGGTTTTAACTAGATAATGCTTGCCACATTGTATAAAACGTATATGTGGAATAGCACAGCCCCAATCATCATATTGGTGTATAAAATTGTGTTTTTTTTAGTTTATTCTATCTCCACCCTTAATTGACATGTTTATACTGAACGTCATAAATTTAATGAACCATGAAAAACAAGACTTTGAAACAATCTTTAATATGGCCATCTCGATACTAGAGAAACTACTGAAGTATCGTAATGCCATGATCATGGATCGACTACCGGCATTTCTGCAACAATATAGAATAGTTCTAAATCATATTTGTGCCAGAAGTAATTCTGATAAAAAAGAGGACTCATTAGATATAAACAAGGCTTCTGACTGCGCTCATAAGCTAGAAAAATTAACCAAAAATTTGGTGTCTTGCAAAAAAGACATGGGCAGAATAGCTGTATTTTTAATTGCTGATATTTTGGAAAGATATGAACAAATTAATTTGTATACAAATGTTAAGGTAAGTACTAGCAAGTAAATACATCTTTAAATAGGTGCATGGCTTTGATTTGAAGACCACACGGGAAAACGATGAATGTCCAAAAATAAGAAATGTTCAGGAGAGCACTTTTAAACATTTGATATTGAATTTTTTGCATAGTTTTCGATATTTTTAAAGGCTTTTGTGGACATGATCTTTATTAATATTTCCCTGTCTTTCAGTACTAAAATATGCATCAACTCACAAGGTATCATATACTGTAAAAATATCAGTATCAATAAAGACTTTCATTGTTTTTCCCGTGTGGTTTTCATTTGGTAGAATGTAATTGATCTTCTTGATAAAAACTTACCTATGGAGTTACCAGTTATGCTTTACATTTTATGAGTTATTTTGCTTTAGTTTAATAATAATAATTTAAATTTCTTTATGGCCATCAGCAATTACCAAATGTATTTCTAAAAGGGAGCCACATGGCTTTTAAAATTTTTAAAATGGTGTGTAGTAAGTGGGTAGTACTGAACTATTTTTAGGTAATGTGAATGTGTAATATATATAAATATTTAAAAACAGTATTACTTTTGGTGTAATATCACTTATAAGCTCTGTTAATGTATAAATATTTTTCACACAATTTTTTTAAGTGAGTTGTAAGTTTTTTACATCCGATCATGTTTAAAAACAACCCACGCCCAACGTTGTAAACTTACAAAATATATGTATGTATTAATGTTTAAATGTTTTACGTTATTTATATATATCATAAAGTGAGCTGTTTAGTTTTACATAATTGTCCATTCATCCTAAGAGCACTGTAAATTTTCGGTATATACAATAACTAATTTTTCAAAGTATGCCTGACATTAAATAAAATTTCTTTTTTAGCTTCATTTAAATAACTGCGTGTACAGCCTTTATATCCATCTGTGATCACCACGCTGTGTCTTATTTAAAGAGAGTTTTATCCAGTGCATCAACGGAAATGTTTAAAATTTTGTATGAACATTATAAAAAATATTACATGTTTACAGGGAAAGTCTAGAAAAATGTTATGTTTATATTATATGTTACTTTATTTTGTATATATATACTTTTAATAAAAATGTTTAATATAACTGTACCTAGTACGAAAATGAGTACATTTATTATTTAGGAATCTATTTACTCAAGTGTGGCTTGTATCCCATCTTCGAATGTTTGAAAAGTTTTATGTAAACCAATGTTGCTATTTTGGGAGTAAAAATCGAATTAATTTTAAAGTTTCCAATAATGTATCCATTATGGTTGCAAAAGGCGTATCAACTAAATAATCCTAAGCTTAAGTGTTTAAATGATCAGTATACACGTCGTACCAGCTGACTGCTTATTTAAATTGAGTTTTTGTGTGTTGAACACTAGCTGTCAGAAATTAGACAAAGCTTGCATTAATATCTTTTGTAATACGTTGATTTTTCAATCTCGCTTTGTCGTTGCTTTGAACCGTCCCTTTTCCATGCATTGGCAAAAATGGCCTATGAGAGTTTTAAAGTCGCACAACGTGTATGTGTAACCCAGTTAGGGAAAATATCTATTTAATTTTTTTCCTATAACCACCCAGAACTAACAGCAATGAGAAATCCAAGCTGATTGTTACATTTTTCTACTTCTATCCTTATTTAATAATTGCTTGTACTTATTGTCTTTTATGTTTTGTTTAGACACATACCAATTTTTGCGTCGCCGAGCGGAACATATCCCATGTTAATTTTAAGGGGTTTAGTTATTAGTTCCCCATACATTTTACAGAAAAATGTAAGAAAACTTTTAAGCGACCAATCTGACAAACCCTTGTGCTAAGTTTCAAAAAATTTTGATAAGCGAATCTTGAATTATTCAATTAAATGTAATTGCAAAATTACCAAGTTATCGGTTGTGAAGAAGGTTTTATTGCTTGTTACTTAATAAATAAAAAAGAATAAAAACAAGCAGTAATTAGGTGTTAATATTTTTAAATTACCACAACATTTGCTAAAAGTATCTAAATAATACCTTTTTAACACATTGACAGCAGTTAACTTATTTATTCACCAAATGTATTTATTTTAAGATAATTACCAAAAGATAATAAAAATCACAAGACTATAATTATATACCTTAAAGCTTGCTATAAAATTTAAAAAAATCTACGAATTCTAACTTTTTTATTATAATTTGGCATGTTTTTAAATCATACAAATTAAAACCTTACACAGGGTCGTTGTATGCTCATACAACGACAGGGTGTATCACGGTCGATGGTACCTTCGTCGTTTATGGAAAACGGGACATTGGATAATAATGTTTTTTTTTTTTTGACAAACCACGAAGGCAAAAGCCTAAATACTAACATACCGTGCGTGTCTTAGAGCGAGGTAAGAGGGAGTTTCGTTGACACGGGACTTAAATACTTAAAGATTTGGGGGGAAGGAAAGACCTCCGTGGGCAGCAGGTTCCACAATCTAGAAATTCTAGGGATTAAAGAACGAACAAAGTGAGAAGTTCGGGGCCCGTCCAGTTGGACCGTATAGGGATGCATACGCGCGGAACCACGAGTTTCTCTGTTGGGAACCGTGAGTGGAGGAACTATACTGGACAATTCTTCAGAGCAGAAGCCATGGAAGTACCTATAAAAAGCGATAAATCCTCCACAGCCCGACAATGGGCAAGAGAGGGAAGCCTTTCTGTAAGTGAAGAATCATTAAAGAGACGAATAGAATTCTTCTTTGAATAGAATCAAGAATGCTTAGGGTTGTGGGGGACGCCATGCCCCAGATATGAGAACAATATTCCAAGGAGGTCCTGGATTTGGGACACATATAAAAGTATATAAATTAGAAGCGAATAATATTAATGGATAAATATATTATCATAATATGAATATTTGGCAGTTAATGTGTCACGACATTTCATGGCTATCTTCGATTGCCATAAAATACTTATTATGCCAAATTTTCATTATTAAAGAAACTTGCTTAATAGAAAGATGATATGTCATTTGAAAAGGCTTTGGATGGTTTTTCATATTCTTTGATAAAAATATACAGATTGTTCTATTTAAAAAAAAATGACTTTTGACCATATTTATATGCAGGGCCGCAAAGAGGGCGTTGAAGTCGGTACAAATACCCGGGCCCGGATGGAATGGGGGAGGGCGCTGGATGGAAAACGAAAATGGAGCAATGGAGTAAGGCCAGTGGCATAGGGGCCCCGTATCACAAAGAGTTAGGGGGCCCAAAAAAAATCTCCACTTTTCTTTTGGAGGGCCCCCAAAAAAAAAATTGAAAAAAAACACCTTCCAAAAATATTGTTTTTCCTAATTTAGAATTGATTTTTTCGTTCCTATTTTTACAATTTTCTACCACTAATTTTTTGCCTACACACATTTAAGGGCCCTATTAGCCCGGGGGCCCCCTATCATTGATAGGTCTGATACGGCGGTAGCTACGCCTCTGGTAAGGACCTTGATCTGTAAGGACCTTTTAAACATTTTTTAACGTTCCTGCGGGATGGTAATTACCCCTTAACACTTCCCTTCCCTTATCTACGCCAGTGCATCTTACAAATGAAAAAAAGTATTTTAAGACGTATTTTCAATATCATAAAACTTATTTATTAGACATATTATATAGTGCTAAAGCCTTTAAAAGAGGTAAAAAGTGAAAAAAATATAGTATATTGAAACCCACTGAAAAACGTAGAGAATATATAAAAAATTAAAGAAAAAATAAATTACGGGCGATTTAAGGTCAATTATAAAATACCTTGCTGCAATAGGTTTTATATAGGTGGAACTTGTAGACCATTAGCCAAACGCATAAAAGAACACAGATCATACATTAAAAACACAGAACTTTATAAATCAAAAATCTGCCAACACTAATTGGATAACAATCATAGAATAAACTGGGATGCTTTGAGCATTTTAGCAAAGGAAACTTGTTATAAAAACGCAAAATCACAGAAAGTGCGTATATATTATTAAATAAAGATAATTGTGAAGCATCAATTTCGGTTAATTTAAATAACACTTTGCTTGATACTGAAGTAGCTTCAGGAAGACTAAAAATTAACTAACTATTCACCTTTTTGTAATATAAACAATAAATACACCAGCAACCAGTTATTTATGTCACTATGACACTATAACCACACAAACATATTTGACATTTAATGTCGAAGAGTTTTCAGAACATCCTAAAAAAAATAAAATTTTAAAATTTAAAACCTTAATATTAGTTAATTTTTATTATTTTTTTATCCAATATATTCTTGACAACGGTGGCAGACTTGCCACCGAAACGTCGATTTTCAGTTATCTTTTTACTTGTTTTTTTTGGCGTGTACCCAAATAATTACCATCCATTAAATGAATCCGCCGAACTACAGAACATATCTTCAATAAATATTATATATTAATTAATAAATAATATGAAATATTTATTAAAGATATAATTTTAATAATCTACTTACTTAATACAAGGTATTATTTGTCGGAATTCAATATTGGCCTTGTTCCATAGTCTTTATTGCCGATCGCTGCGGTTTCTCCGCCCTCTATCTCAAAAATGGTTAAGCGCATAACAAAATAGTTAAAACAAAAATTGGTAGCAAATTTCACGCCCTACAACTTTGATTTTAAGTGTTTACTTCATTGGAGTAGTAGAAACAATAATAATTCATCAATTTTAGGCGAAGAACCAATTCTAAAACGGTATTTACCAATCGGTTATGTTGACGTTATGGATGGTGGAGGGGAGGATAACCATCTTTATGGCGGACAAGTTGAAAAAGTGTCCATCGGAATGTAGCAAATTGGGATGGCGCCACAGTAGTCAGTGGAGGGATTTTGGTATTTCTTTCCTTTTTATTTTGTATCTATCTGTCTATTCTATCTATATTGGTTGCAAAATCTCCTCTGGCTACTGTGGCGCCACCTTAAGTTGCTCCTTTCGACGGACACTTTTTAAAACATTCAGATGATTATCCTCCCTCCACCATCCATAGTTGACGTTTAAACAATGTATTATACGTCAAAGTTGTCACCAATTAATACCGCGGTTATAATTGGTTGAAGGCCTAAAATTGATAATTGCAAAAAACATTTTTTTACATTTGACCTTTAAGAACTAACGACGCAGACACGAAATTTTATGAGACTTAAGACACAACTTAAGGAATACCAAAAGGAAGGTGTATACAACTTCCCAGCTTATTATCTCTCATTCCGAGGTAAAACGCTTATATAATTGGGCTGCTTGGTCTAATACTAAATATTTGTTTATGAAACCATATTTTTATGAATGTGTAAATACTGTATTTACTGGAAATATACCGTGATTACTAATTAGCATCGTAATAAATAAATATTAAATAAAAATTATTTGTATAAATAGACTGATCATTTATGATTAAGACGTCCCACTATTTAATAATATTTTTATCAAAAGATTTGAATAATATTTATAAAATTAGTTTTGATTAGTTCATGGCATGAATCATTTAAATTTGGTAGAACTGAAATTATTCTGGTACAAATAAAACATTTTGTTGTCAGTTTTTTTAAAACTTATGTTGGTGGTAATGATAAATTATTTTTTAAAAAATTGTTAGTTAATAAATAATATCTTAAAAAATAATTATTTAATTTAATAAAAATTATTTGTATGAATAGACTGATCATGATCATGTATGATTAAAACGTCCCACTATTTATTAATATTTTCATCAAAAGATATGAATAATCATTATAAAATTAGTCTTGATTAGTTTATGGCATGAATCATTTAAATTTGGTAAAACTAAAATTACTCTTTTAGAAAGGAAACATTTTTATTAGTGTTTTTGGAACTTATGTTGGTGGTGATAATAAATTATCCTAATAATTTATATTATAAATTATTTTAAAAAATAATTATTTATTGAATAATATTGTTGAAAAATATAGGCCAGACTTTTACGAAAGACAACATTTTTTAGGGTTGTTAAAAGCTTTTTGTCGAGATGGAGGAGGTATTTGAAATAGATGATTATACTGTGGTAGGAAATTTTACTGTAAAATTTGGTAGTTTGTTGCAAAAGTACTATTATGTACACATTTGTGAAACTGTTAGCAATGCAATTTTACTGCCCAATAATTTATTTATTGCATTGTATTTTAAATTATTTTAAAAAAATCAAACTCTTTGTTCTTAGTTTTTTGAAACTTAAGTTTATGACAACAATAATTAATTTTAAAAAATGATTATTGAATTGTTTTTATTGTAATTTAAAATCTACCTTTCCGAAAGAAAACAGTTTTTTAAAGATTTTTGGAACTTATTTTGTTTTGAGACTGGGCATGGGCGTAGCCAGGGAAAGGCAGCTGCCCTTTGTGTCAGTAATATTAATTGTCTATATGTAAATATAATAATTATATCCAGATTAAAATTTTTGTCAATATTAATGCCCTAAAATTTTGTATTAGGTTTTTTATTCTGGGTACTCCCTTGGAGGGGGTTATCTAAAATAAAAAAATCTGCAAACTATTTACATAGTGTAAAATAACCGTTGGTAATGCACTTTTAATGCGCAATTTGTAATTTATTGCATTGCATAACGAGAATTATTGTTATTATGAATATGTTAAAATGCATTTGAAGACCTTGGGGCCAAAACCGGACAAGTCAAAATTTTAAAATTGTGGGAAATTCAAAGAAAACTGTAGAGTATATGAAGTATAATTATTATAAACAATTATTTTTTCATGTATTTACAGACGTTATAGGCGCTACCATTTGGTTTATTTTGCGTCTTTCTAAAAAACAAAGGAGTAGGAAATTTTAAAAATTTGGACTTGTCTGAATTTTGCCCCAAATGAACCCTAAAAATGTATAAAGTTATAAAAATACATTTTTATTAATAATATACACACATTTGTATGTTAATTAAATAAAAAAATCCGAGTCATAGGTTAGTTCTTCCAAATTTATGATATTTACAAGTTTAGTGTTCTCGTATAAAATATTATCAGCTTTTGGAACATATTTCTGTACTAAAACTCTGATATCTTTTCTTATTCTCGTTGATTTTAAGGGGCTAACACTGTTAAATAATACTGTTTGGTAATGAAAAAACGCTATCAGACTTTTTAGCAGAAAATTTGCTATATGCTGGAAGAACCGTCGACTAAGAGCATTTAATGTAGAATAGCTTGGCGGATTTGTTCATACTAAAAAATTAAGCTTTAATTATGGGCTTAAAATATTGTATGTGGAACGCGAAACTTTTTTGGTTTTTAACAAATAAAACTATTAGACTACACTTAACTGTTAGTGTGCAGATTTTGCCGGCATGGTGTATCCCCGCCATAGATAATTTAAACGTTTGGTGGAAAAAGTACACTAATCCATAATTCTTAGCGACGTTAATATGTTTCCGACTTGTCCGATTTGTGCTTCAAACTATATCTTTAGCTAGTTAAAAAGTCTAATAGCGAAGTTAAGATCGTCTCCTTAATACTACAACTGAATAAATTAAACAATTTTTATATATATTTTTTTAATGAGTACTTTACTTTTATACAAAGGTTTTACCATTTTTAAATCATGTAATTCGGACAGATCAGAACTATTGAATGTTGGAAATACAAGCTAGCTAGCTTTTGATATTAAATTAAATTGACTTAATTTTTAAACTAGATAACTCAAAATCACAAAGAGTCGAGTTACCTAGTTGTAGTATTAAGGGCACGATATGCTTCGGACTTGCATGATTTTTGCACCAATCTTTGAAGAATACGACTAGGTACGTAAAACTGTTACTTTAGGCCAAAAATGGACTCCGGTTTTTATTCCAAAGTCTTCATTTCCTGATAACTTACTGTAATGGTGGTTTATGGCTCTTTGTTGTAAATTTTAAAAATAATAAATGTTTTTTTTTATAACTTTCACCAATAAATTAATAATGTGTCTGTCTATGCTATTTGCTTCTCATGCTATTTTCTATGGTGATCAAAACAACAATTTCGTCATCAGTTTTTGGACAAACATTCTTAATCAAACGTAAGGTAGAAAGAGTCATCAGATATTGGTTAAGTAAGAATATAAATAGCAATCAGTCGATCGTCGACCTTCATTGCCTAATAAATGATTCATGGAAGGTATACTGGTCTTTAGTTAGTATCTTTATATATGGTATACACATATTATATTGTTGTCTTTATTTCATTGCATTTTACTGTTATCTTTAGGTACACGATATGTATTTATTTAATGGAACCTCATTCCTCATACAAGATACGGTAAACAAACTGCCCAAACAGGGACTACTTGGGAAGCTTTAATGGCTATTTTAAATACATTAAAAATACTAATTTCAAATTGGTTTTCCTTTTGGAAATACCCGAAAGATATGCTGAGCTGATGTGGTTTTTACTTTTTCAAATAGCCGCTTGCAGATTTATTTAAAAAGTTTATTTAACTAACGAAATAATGCAATATAGCAATGCATAGCAAATTTTTATTATCCCTTAAGGTACGATAAATAGTATGATTTTTGCTAATGGGACACTCTGTTTATTGTATCTCCACTAAAGAAATCCTTAGTGGGATCTTTTAAAGAGCTTTAAAAACTACCACAATTAATATGCCTATCTTTAATAGCTATGAAAATATGTCCATACGAAAAAAAAACATCAGGGGCCCATATAAAATTTTTTGCCGGCCATGTACATTTAATTTACTGGCATTGCCAACACTCTTTAAAGGCAAGGCATTGGCAAAAAGGTATCAAAAAGACGCGAAAGTGGGCAATTGGCCGTTATTGGGCAACGTGTTGCAGATAATGTGATGGCATCCGTCATTAATAAGTTATTATGAAAAAATGCGTTTAGGATGATGGCATCCATCATTAATAAGTTGTTGGGAAAAAATACGTTTAAAATGATGGCACCCGCCATTAAAAAGTTATTGGCAAAAAGATAACAAAAAGACAAGAGAGTGGGCAATTGGCTGTTATTGGGCCACGTGTTGCAGATACTGTGATGGCATCCATCATTAATAAGTTATGATAAAAAATGCATTTAGGATAATGGCATTTATCATTAAATAAGTATTGCAAGTTTAATAAGTTGAATGTCCTAAAAGTTAAATAACATATTTAGAATTTTGCAATCAAAAAAAAAAAAAAAAAAAAAAGGCAGGGAAACTTTATCAATAAAAAAATACATAATATAAATTTTTATACAGTAACAATAAACCAAAAAAAAGTATGTAGGTAATAAAATTAAAAAAAAAAGATAGTAAATCAACAAAAGACACTTTTAAATAGTAAGTATTCAAGGGACTCAATTTTTAGATCCAAAACATAGGGAGAAATATTTTAATGGACTTAAATGTCAAAAAAACTATTAAATACAAATAATATTTTTTATTAACACGTCTTTAAAACTTTTAATAAGGCAACTCCTTTCTTTAAAAAAGAAACTAAAAAGCTAAAAACCACGTAGAAAACAATTGCACAAAGCGGCCAAACAAAAGCAAGTTTGCCCTATATGTCAAAATCGTCAAATCTTTTGGCGAAGCGGGAAATTTGAATTTGTCACCTTCGGTCGAAATTAACCCAGCTAATTTTACCATCATTTTATTTTTATTCTCTCAAAAATACATAATAAAAATTTTGTTTGACTTCATTTTTATTTGCATGATTTGTAACAATAAAATGTTATAAAAAGGCCATTTCCTTTAAATTATGTAAAAAACATAAAATAATGTTGTTCAGCTGCCATTATAAATAAAACAGATAAAAAAATGCTCTTATGTTAGTTAAATACCAATGTTAATAATATGGTTTGAGAAGTATGAATATGCGTTGAAGGTTTGCCTTCAAAAATCCAATATTTATTTGCCTGCAACAAAAAGGCATGCTTTCTTTAATCAAGATTGGTATGCCGCCATTTTTGTATGTTTGCCGGCAATTCGCCTGCATGTAAAATTTATTGGCAATTGAGTGTTTATTTAGGGTTGACTTTTTAATGCGTATTAGATGTTGGCATAATATTGCCACCAATTGCCAATGCTTTACCATCAATGCCAATATGAAAAATGTATATTGCCGGCAAATAGTGTTTGCTAGGGGGTGACTCGGGGAGGGAGGGAATTATCCCCGGAGCAAAAAAACCCCAAGAGGAATTTACGAAAATAAATTTGGCGGTCAAATCACAAGCATGAATATAATTTCAGAGTAGTGGCTCTTTGATTTTTAAACGTGAGAACCTTTTTTTTGTCTTCATTTTTCTTTTGGTCAGGATCCCCGCCGGAAATATTAAACTACTCCCTGGAAAAACATTTCTGAATTCAACACTGAAGTATACAATTTGTTAAATACATACATACATACATACATACAAAGAGAAAACCATGAATTTAGCAGTTATTTAGGTTTTTAAGGTTGAAGACCTTTTTTTGCTTTTTTTTGATGAAATATACTTTTTTGTGTTACTTTAGGAGTTTCCCGGGAATATGAAACACCCCCGGAAATAAAATGCCTGAATTCAACACTGATCATTATTCATCTGTAACCTACGTTCGTTTAGTTTTTGTGGGCTGATGGGTCGTACCATGTGACTTCATATTTGTGTGTTGCATACGCCCACATTTTTTTCTAGTACGTTGCTCTGCATGGACCACGTCATAGAAAAAATCTAGAAAATTACTTGCTCATAACACCTATTCTAGAGAAAACTAAAATATAAATGATAAACAAATATTCTTTGAAATCAGAATTGGAATTAGATGGTAAAGGATGTCATTTTTATTCCTAACATTCTGACGACATTTTTCCTTTGATTTATGAGTCATCGGTTACGTATTTTTCCATCGTTCCAATGCCACGTCTTCCACCAAGAATAATTTAAATTCCAAAGCCATTACAGTATCCTCCGGAGTTTCGTTGTCTCTTTTCAAATATAAAAGACTTAATTATGTTCATCTCGTTCGCGGTCAGTTGGATCAGCAGACTCACCGGCCCGATTTAGAAGTGACGCGTCCCCCCTTTCTCCTCCGTGGCCCCATATTGTCCCCCATTTGGTGGACCCAGCGGACCGTTTAGAAACCGCGCAATCGTAAGAACCTTTATAGAACATCGGTGTTAGAAGCAACGTAGCCAGTTTTTAGTCGAAATACATCTGTGCAGTGTCGGTGAATTTTAAGAGAAGTTAACTGAAAAAACGCAAAATGAGCAACAACATTGGTAAGTTTTTTTAATATTTAAAGTTTTTTTCTAAATTTTTGTTTGTGGGCTCATTTAAAACTAGTTACTACTTCAAAATGTGTATGTGTTTTAAAAGTTTGCCGGTAATATGCCGGCAAGTCATATTATGTTTTGTACTTATAAATATTGACAGTGATAAGTTAAAGTACCTATTTTGTAAAATGCTCAGATAAGTCGAGTTTTTTAAAAATTTGTTATGCTTGTTTCTAAAATGAAATTTAATGCCAGATTATGTACGTGTGTAGGCGATAAAGTTTGACCTAATTCTA
This sequence comes from Listronotus bonariensis, assembly GCA_014170235.1. NCBI lineage: Eukaryota > Metazoa > Arthropoda > Insecta > Coleoptera > Curculionidae > Listronotus > Listronotus bonariensis. The sequence goes on from JACEGR010001358.1 coordinate 138,467, forward strand.
TAATGCAAATGCAAAGTTGAAATTTATAACTGATAACATTTTTTAAAGTACTCTTTTCTTTAACCACAAAAATAGTTTTGGAGAACAAGCTTTTACTTTGATTAATTTCCGATTCGCCTCACGCCTGGTTTGCTGCTATTTTTAAATTAATAAACGGAGCGCGCCTCGTTTTGAAAAGATGATGAAAATTAGATTGTTATCCTATACACTGAAGCTATGGATAGTTCTGGTAAAATAATACTTAAATAAAGTGGATAATAATAACACATATATATGTGTAATTAAGTTTTGGGGTTAACCAAAACTAATTTATTCCTTTAAAGAAGTTAAATACAAATAATTAAAAGTTGTTGTAATAGTTTTCTTTATATCTTGGCACTACGTTACTTGTTCTAATTCAAAAATTAACAACAAGTTAAATTGTTCTTGTTTAAAATATACCAAACTTTTATTAAAAAGAATTTATAAATATATGGTTATAAGAGTTGTAAAAAAATATGTGGTGTTATAACAATAATTTTATATTAAAAAATACATAATTTTTTCCAAAATCATTAATTAGTAATAAGTGATACTTATTAATGACATAAACAAAAGGAAATGTCTATTTAGTTCTTAGTATTGAATAATTAAGTAGCGTCAAATCAAATTGTTTTTATCCAAGACTGCAGTAAAAAGAACCAGACCTGTAAAATGATTGGTTTGAAGCGCTACACAAGGTCATGCAAAACTGTCACATTGGGGGTCCATGGTTATAGTTCTGGTTAGTTCATTTTTTTTTAAATTGCTTTATTAAAAAATTAAAAATATATATTTAACTAACCAGAACTAACCATGATCCCAACGTGACTGATTTTGCATGACTGTCTGTGGCGCGTCAAACCAATCAAATTACAGGTTCCGGTGCTTGTTATTGTAGTTTTATTATCCACCACTGGGCCAAAATGGGCAACTTTCCGTTCAAAAATCAGCGTTCTTTCAATTTCAGAAATTTGTGAAGTCAAAAGTTCTACTAAATTTCCTTAATTTCTGCAAAAATTTTATTGGGTACTTATCCTTATGAATCAGCGTTTCAATTATGATGAAGTTTTAATTAATTTTAGGAGATCAAATCTGTACCAAGAAGCTTTATTTGGTGCTATAAAAAATGCAGTCATTAACCACTTTTCCATCGTCAACTGTTGATTCGATTAGCCGATCTTTATACACTTTAAATTCGCGATAAAATTGTTCAAGGTTAATTAGGTTTATGACTGCATATATTGGATAAAAATGTATATGTATTTTTAGTAATTTTAGTCGGTAAAAATCAAGAGCGCATTTAGGGGGGGCGCGGTCAGTCACTCTAAAATCAAAGCGTATGTCATATTAGTGTTTTTACCTAATAAAAATTATTTAAAGGCTGTCAAAACATATTATGCATTTTCAATGTTTTTGCAAAACAAGCAATACAGCACATCAAGCGGAAAATGATATTTCAAAAATAAAAAAATCAAAAATTAAAAAGTAAAGGTGTTTATTCGTTTAAAGTTTGCCATTTTACTTTTTTGGGATTTTTTTATTTATAAACAATAAATAAGCTGGTTCATTCCCCTGAAATAAATATTTTACGGTATATATAAATGTAACTGCTGTTTTCTTTTATCTAAAACAGAATTAAGGATAACGATAAACAAAATAATATTTGGCTTTTCTCCAGAATAAAGATATTAAATAAAATTTACAACAACAACATATAATTTACTATATGCAAACATAGGTTAGAGCCTTCCCGTCGAAATTGTTTTATCATAATCTAATAAAATAAGTTCTTAACGAGACTGGTAGACGTGAACTGATCCCTTGGTCGCATCGCGTTTAAAAAATGTGGAACGTTAAATTACAAATTATTGTTAATCTGACTAAAAATGTAAAAAAAAACGTTTTATTAAAACTCACTGAAGGTCTGACTTCGACATTACTTTTATAAAATTGACTGACTGGTACACCTTTGGGTATCATAACCAGTCAAAAAAATTTCTTACCTATTTATAAAACCAGACATTTAAACTCCCAGAAAACAAATAATCTATAAAAAAGGATAACGATGCCAAAACGTGTAGGGAGGGCTTAATTCTTAATATACATCATGAAATTTTTAATTAGATTGTAATCGTCATACGTCTTTGTTTTAAGACATCCTATTTATTCCAAATCAAATTTGCTTGTATCTCGTAGCTGATTGTATTAATTTGCTTCGATAAAAAATATACTTCATCTGTACTTTACGATTTTGAAAAAAAAAAACTTACCAACAAAAATGGTATTTCATTTTATTTATTTTTTAAATCAATATAATTAATTTTTAAATGACTGTTGTTCATAAAAATTCAAAAATTATTACTATGTTTTTAACGATCGTTAATTTGACCTTCTGTAACTAGTCACTTGACCATAATGGATTGTATTTGTTATTGTCTGATATAACATATACATAATCGCCTATTTTTAGCCATGTTGTCATGATTCAACGCTGGTTAAGTGCTTCCAGAATGCAACAGGGACGGACTTATTTAAAAAAATCTTTTAAATATTGTATTTAATGAGATATCTGCAAAGGTTTTTTTTTACTTTAAAACCTATTTTAATTGGATATTTCTAAGTTTCTCACATTCCTAGTTAAACAGACTCTTTCGCTTTTATATGGTAAATAGCGGACTACCATTTATTAAACTATGGTCCCATCAAAAATGAAATATTTTTATTCTCCTGGTTTAGCTTTAAAACTGCGTATTTCTATAAAATAAAAACACTTAACCACTATGCCCGTTACGACTGATGCGATCGCGAATCAAATATATTTAAATTGATTTACGGTATATATTGTGTAATTAAAATATAAGTGTTGTCGGGTAAATATAGTAATAAATTTGTAAATTTTTTTGAATACTATTTATTTTGGAAGTTTAAAACGTTAGCAAGTTGTACAACAGATTGGACGTGTCTGTGGGCAAAAGTCTATGCACCTTGTTACACCGATTTTTTTATAAAAGAATATCGGAAATAATAAATATGCTTGTAACTACTTACTTAAATAGCCTAAAAAGGTAATCGAAAGTAAACTCTTTGTTAAAAACATTTAACTCTACTTTATAATGGTTGCATAAAAAGAAAAGTAAAAAAATCTTTTAGTTTACACTTAATTTATCTCGGTAATCATAGGCGATACATAAATAATAAATTAATTACACTTTTTTTATTAGTTTTTATTCCTATCAAGTAGTTTTAAAATACAGTGTGGAGGTAAATAGTCCCTTCCTGCTAATTTTTGTACCCTTAATTTTTTTCTTTATAAAATTTGGGTATGACTAATGTGAGGATATAACCTATTTTGAAGTAAACTTGATAGTTGCAACAATCAGGTTGGCGGATGGGCGCCATCTTAGGAAAAAAATTAAATGGAAAGGAGGATCTTGTGGCATTTTATTTTAAAGCTCTTGACGAGTACTTTATAACCCTAGAATAAAAGTCAATACCTTCACCTATTACAAAATGGCGGTACTTTAAAAATTATCTAAATTTCTGATTTGAATGGGCACATTTTCGAAACTAATAAAGTTGGATGTACTTAATATGAGTGTTTTCTTAAAGCTCTTTTAAATATCTTTTAGTGATAATACTGATAATAATATACGGAGTAGGTAGGAAAAATACTTATTTTGTATATTTAAATACCATTAAAAAGATATTTAAAAGAGCTAAGAAAATAACATATAAAGTACATCTAACTTTATTAGTTTCGGAAATATGGCCATCCAAATTAGAAATTTAGGAAATTTTTAAAGTACCGTCATTTTGTAATACGTAAGATTTTGACAATATATTCTAGGGTTATAAAAGTTCTTGTCAGGAGCTTTAAATGATATGCTACAAGACCCCATTTTCATTTAATTTTTTATTTAAGATTGCGTCCATCCGCCATCTTGATTGTTGCAACTATAATTTCTAGGTCAAAAAGTAGTTTATATCCTCCCATTAGTCATACCCAAATTTTAATATGAAAAAATTAAAGTACAAAAGTTAGCAGGTGGAGGACTATTTACGTCCACACTGTAGTTATACTTATCTTTTTTAATTTTTAAATAAATATTTTTGCGATTTTAAACTGCCCTATATATCATAGGACGCGTTTTATTATAGCTTCTAGCATTTTAAATAAAGTAAAAGATTGCGTAGAGAATAACTTTTATTTCGGTAATTAAAAAAAATATTTATACAGGTATAGTAAAGTCTATTAGTGGACACACTGTATTAAATTATTGTTTTAAATGTAACTGTTTTTCGGTTCCATAAACATTGTTAAAAAATGCTTCAGCCGGTCCTGATCAGAACCCACTTATATAATTTAAAGTTATGCACCATTTGTAAAAAACCAGTCTAATTAAATAAGCGTTCGTCGCGTGATGTTGGGATGTTTATTGGGTTAAGATTTGTGATATGAATTACAAATCATTAATAGTCACGACAAAACATTAAATTTTGGGGGATTTCCGACAATCGTTTAATCTCTGCCTGTGCATAATTTAAATTAAGAAATAATCCAATTAATGATTATTTAACATTTTCTACTTTAAATCAAAAATACTTCCTATACAGGGTGTTTCAGAACTATGGGATCAAACTTCTAGGGGTTACTTAGTGCAACAGTTGAAAACATTTGAGTATAGGGACCCATGTCCGGAAAGGTCTCCTTACGGCTCTACAGTCCTAAGACGTGTTAAAATTTAGAAAGATGAATTGCCTAAATAGGATTTAATGCATTTAATTTTCGCCTTTTGTTCATGATATCATCACAACAATTGTTTAAAATGTCAATGTCAATGTTTAAAAACCTTATTATTTTATTTTATTATAATAAGTTTTAAAGTGACAACGTCTTATAATTCAATGGAGCCGGCTGCACGCAACAAAAACATGACCCATGCGGCGTTACCTCGCTCTGAGGCGGTCCATTTAAGGCTTGAAGTGTAAGACAGAGCGCGGAAAGAGCGACAAAGAGGCACAATCGGACTCCGCGTTCGGCAGCGTTCGACATATGTTTCTCTCCTACTTGAGTAAGCGGTCCACGTGGACAACTGCTGTACAATAATACATGTACATGTTTTCGTCAAGTATGAAGTGCAGTGAAAAGTAAATGTAGTGTCAATTGTTTATAGCAACGATAATTGCAAACCATTCCTTCAGTATTTTCTTATGACGTTGTCACGTTCAGCTATCGTCAGTAAACCGACTTTGCAGACAACCGCTTTTTTTAATTTAATAACTTTATTTATTTTTATTTATTTATTAATTTTGTTGTGATGATACCATGTAAAAAAGGAAAAAATTAAATTTAGACAGTTTATCGTCTTTCTAAATTTTGACGCGTCGTAGAGTACGAATATACTAAAAGCGATTTGCTTAGCGGGTAGAGGTTAGAGACTTGCATTGCCGGCGCGCGACCTAAAGAACTTCGGGTCGCGCGCTGGCAATGCAAGTCTCTAACCTCTAACCGCTAAGCAAATCGCTTTCGTATATTCGTACCCTTAGAGACCGTAGTGACACTTTTCCGGATATGGGTCCCTATACTTAAAAGTTTTCTACAGTTGCCCTAAATAACCCCCAGAAGTTTGATCCCATCGTTCTAAAACACCCTGTATATTAGTTATTTTTACTATTTTTCAACTAGTTGATTAAGATTTTTTATCAAGAATCTCTTCTAAAATCAAAGAATTTGTTGCACTGAAAGAAAAAATCTTTTTTTTTGTGTGACCCAATCACAAATTAAAAAAATCAGATATACGGCAATAAAAGGTATATAAAAAAAGGTTTTATTCTGAAAATAATGTCGGTTTTGCTCCACTCTACCAAACTAGGATACTAATAATTTTTGTTTGTATTGTTGTAATATTTTAGATTTCAAAAATATGTAAATAAATTTGTTATTTTACCAAGTTTATGGTTATCTTAATTACCGTGTTTGTATGCTAAACGAGTCCTCAAATTATAAAATTCTATATTTAACTTTTAGCGTAAAAATGAATGTGTTGGTCTTATGATAAAAAATGAAGTTTATAAAAGATGTATATTGTGCTTGTGTTTTTAGACGATTTTGCCCTCTTTCATGTATATATTGACGTAGAATGTAATAAAACACGAAATTTACTACTTTGTTATTTTTGTCACATATTTTTATATTGCTTTTGCGTTACTGCAGTTTCGAGCATACTATGTCGTTTTCAAACGACTTTTTTTAAAGTGAATGAATTACAAAAAAGTGCATAAATTTATACCTTATACCGTAAATTTAACATCTGGTTTAAAACCTTTACAATTGTTGGGTCCTATCTTTATTGTTACAAGTATATTGCTATAATATTAAACTTACAGTTAGTCGAAAATATTAAATAATTGGGAATTTTTATGTCTGTTTGCAGATTAAGAAGATTTACATTATTATTTTTATTGTGTTTATAAATTTCTATGTTCTCTAATATATCTAATTTTTTACTTTTTTGTTCTAAGTGTAAAATTTTTATACTATCTATATTAGGAAAGAATGACCAGAGTCTAGAAAATGGTTTGAAAAATTTGAATTTCTTTTGCTAATCTAAATGATGCGTAGTGTTCTTTAAATCTTTTTCGAAAGCTTCGGCCTGTTTTGTCCTATGTAGCAACTATTGCACTCTGAACTAAGTAAAATAGTTATTTTTCTAACAAGTGCCTGCAAAGTGACACTTTTCTCGGCAGTTTAAGGGCGTCCCTAAGACAATTGGAACCTTACGTCCAAAGTCCAAGAGGTCCAAAGAAGTTTAGAAACCTCTGACCTGGACCTTAATAGCCTCCCACAAAAGTACTCTTTTATCCATTTTCCGACACTACCCCAAAAGCCAGGAGGTTGCATGTGCACCCCCGTATTCGGCGCCTATGCTTTTATAATGGGTTTATATACAGGGATGTTAAAAATAATAAAATAAAGACCAAGGAAAATCTTTAGAAAAGGTAATGAAGTCTGCTGTGTTATAAATAATAATATTTTAATTAGTATTTAATGTCCCCAAATCTAACTTTTTTCCATTTTATGAGGGGTAGCGATGTCTCAGCGTGAAATCATTCGACTTATTTTATCGTTGACCCTATTAAAACTATTTTTTTCTTGCTACTAATATAAAAAAGAAAAAAACGAAATAAAAGTTTCGCCCGTTTTTTCATAGCTTTTCAACTGATTTGCGATAGACCACAAATATTTCTTACAACACGAAAACTGCTAAAGAAGTGTTTGTTCTAAAACACGCGATCTAATTTGTGTAGGGTCTAACATTTTAACATGAAACTTGATATTATTGAGAAAATAAGTTTTGTTTTATTGGCATTTTTTTGCTGCTACTTACCATATTGTAAATAAGTTCCACCGATATCTAGGCAATATTTTAATAAAAACATTTTATTTATAGAAGGCCCACAAAAACTTTTTTTTCCTTAAGAAACCCATATTAAAATAAAAAGTAGACATATTAAAGTGGCATTTTAAATATAATTAAACATTTTTTATTTGTAAAACTTACTATTTTAAAAGCTTTTGTATAGGTTATCCAGAAATTCTACTATTATTATTAGAAAAACTTGATATGAATATAAATGTTCTAAAGTCATACTTTCAAAATACAGGGTGTTAAATGATTAGATTTTTTAAAAATTTTAAATACCAATTTCATTTTTTTTTTAAGAGAAACTTGGAAAATCAAAATAATTAAAAATGGTAAGAAATGATAAATATTATTTTTTTAGTAATAATACAATAAGTGGTAGTGATTTTTCGATACCGGAAAAAAATGATTTATATTTATTTACGCGGAAACTCATGCCACCATGCCATCAAGAAAATAAATAAAGAGACCAAATTTAAAAACTAAATGGAAATTCAAAAAAATATTTTTATTTTGGAAAAGCTGTGGCGTACCTGGTACGTATTTACGATGGATCACTTGCGAACGACGCTGGCTCGAAATGTATTTTAGTTCTTAGGAAAAAGTTTCTTGACAACTTTTAGAAAACTGACTTTACAGTGTTTTAAAAACTTATAATAAAACAACAATTATTTCATTGGCCACTTTATCGCCACTGCAGTTCGAGAATGATGGTGCTTAGGACATGCATTTCTTTAATGTCCCCCCTTTTATTTTTTGAACGGATCAATTTAAAAGGTAAAATTTAGAAAATGAAATTGATGCATAAATGCTATGTTTTGGAGTGAAATTGACAGATGAGAATTTTAAGATGGCGGCTGGCGCCATCTTGGAAAAAAAATTAATAGAAAAGGGGGTCTTGTGGCACATTATTTTAAAGCTCCTAACGAGTACTTTACATATTCTAGAATATAAAGTTTATTACTTACCTATTACAAAAATGGCGGCACTTTAAAAATACCTAAATACCGGATTTGGATGGTCATATTTCCGAAAATAATAAAGTTAGATATACTAAATGTGGTATTTTCTTAAAACACTTTTAAAAATCCTTTAAATGGTCATATCATACTACAGGGTGCTTTATTAAAATTCATCATGAAAGTTTTTATCTGTCAATTTCAGTCATGAGTGTAAACCCTTCATCTCCAAAATATAATTTAGGATTTAATTTTACCGGACTAAAACAGTCCATAGGCCAAAACGAAAATTAGAAACGCAATACTTATTTTTAATAAACCAATCAACAATAAATGTCGGCTTTCATTTCAAAACCATTATTTTTGATGGGAAACATCAGTGGACTCTGTAATATTTATAATATCGTGCTTTAATCTACTTTGAAATGGCATAAATCCATAAATCTAATATTTTCATTGCTATTAGGATTATTAAGAAGAAATGTTTCAAATTGAGAGCTGGTCTAAAAGATCACGAAATTACTCTTTGTGAAATTGAATAAATTGGTTTTTATGGTTGGTCGATCTTCATTTAATATTGAACTTAATTTGTTTAAAGTAGGTTTTCCGAATTTTAGTCACACATTTATTTCCAAAACATATTTTGACAGGTTTAAGCCATCAGTGGTTTAAGCAAGATACTAAATATTGGTGAGTGCTGGAGCAAAACTGGAACACGGATTTATGTTCGCAACGTAAAAATGTGATATGGAATACGCTAATCAGATGCTACCGCTTTTTGAATAAGCACTAGTAAATAAATCACTAGTACCGTTTAACAACGAATAAATTTCTGTCATCCATGATACTGATTGTTAGAGGCAGGGGCGGTCATAGGGGGGCCATGGTCCCCCTTTAATGCCACATCCTTTGTATTTATATACATATACATATGTAATGGCAAATATGGGCATTTTGGGTATTTAATGATGATATGCCCCCCCTCCGGGCTGGTCCGAGGGGTGAGGGTGATCATGGAATTGAAAAGTGAGAAGTAAGGACCTTGTTTTTTTGCTTTTGCAATACGTAGTACTTTTTTGTAATTTCATAAATTAAAGAATGAAAGAACAACAATAAAAAATAGGTGAGGGGACCTTTTTTTTGTTTTTTTTTTGCTGTTCAAAAATTTAAAAATTTTGTTTCTTTCTAGGGGCGCCAAGATTTTTGTTTCTTGGCACCTCACACACTTTTTCTCGGCCCCCTCAGAAAGTCGATATGACCGCCCCTGGTTAGAGGAAGTCAAACTGTGGAATTAATAATTTTTTTGTTGTTGATTTTAATTTAAGTCTGTAAGAGAATAGTCTTATAATTAAAATAAAAATTCTATTATTTAGAAACCGGACGCATCGCCAATTTTAATGAATTTGGGTACACGGAGTTTTTTGTGCGCGGATTACGAAATTGAAAGAATTTTTAGTCAGACACGCTTTGTTTTCGAGATATCCACCATGAAACTTAAATAGAAAACTACTGTAAATTTACCATATCCCCCTTATTTTTTTCACGCAATTCTTGAATTGACCCTAAATTGGCACTTTATATTTGATTTATACCTCTTAAAACCCATTTTTCTATTTATTTTACCCATTTTGTTTCATAAAATTGCAAAGCTTCACTTTTACTCATATCAATTGCAGTAGCCATGGTACCGCTGTGGCTAATGCGATTAAAAGTAAAGCTTTACAATTTATGAAAAAAGGGGTAAAATATATAAACATGTGTTTTAAGAGGTTTTAAATCAAATATACCATTGTTTTTATTTAATTTACCAATTTTTTTCATAAAACTGCAAAGCTTCACTTTTTCCTATTTCAATTGCAGTAACTATGGCACCGCCATGGCCACGGCGATTAAAAGTTAAGTTTTAAAATTTTATGGAAAAAAAGATAAAACATAGAAAAATGTATTTTTTAGAGGTGGAAATCAAATATCAAGTGCCAATTTAGCATTAAATCAAAAATTGTTTATGTTTGTAAAAAGACGGGGGCATATAGTAAAAGTAGGTTAAATATGCTTTTTAAGTTTGATTATGGGTATCTGAAAAACGAAAACTAAAAATTCTTTTATGTTCGTGATTAACGCCCCAAAAAACCCCCTTATACCAAATTTCATTTAAATCAGCGATGCATCCGGTTTGTTAATAATTACCAAAATTAACAAAGTAATGCATCATTCGACGGCTTAACTACATCTTAAAAAAATATTTTTATTTTTAAAGTTATTGCTGTAGGTCTATGTACCCAAAATAACTTTCTTATCTTAAATACCGTTAGTTACAAAAAATAATATATCAAAACTTTTCTAATTTCTTGCCAACCGAAAACATATTGGAATTCCACTTTCCGAACTTTTACGTTTTATGTTTACTTTCATAGAGTGCTTTAAAAATAGGTCAGACAAATGGCCAGCAGAGTTAGCTGCTAGTAGAAATCGATAGAAAATTAAAATATATGTTTACTTGGTAAAAAAAGAAAAATGCGAAGAAAAAGTTAAGAATATAGCTAGTTTAACACTAGTCAAGAAAATTTTAACTTTTTTTGTTACACAACTTTTCTTATCATATTTTAAATCTGTTAAAGAAAGAAATCAATAAATAAAAATAGAATTTGTATAACACATTAGTTTTATAATATTTCGTTGAGACAGAACAAAATAAAAACATTTTTAAACGGTTTTTTGAATATTTAGCCTCTTGACGATCCCTTTTTAGTAGCTAGCAGTAATTCTTCAATATGTTTGGACTGCATTATTTGCATTAGTACCTCTTTTCCAAAGCAGAAATAGCCCGATAAAAACGTTACTTACAATGCTACTTATTGACTGCTCCTAGATTTTCGGGGAAAGGTCCTGTTGAAGAAACGCTTTCTCACCCACTTTGAAATATACGGTTTTCATGAATATTTAGCCTCTTGACGATCCCTTTTTAGTAGCTAGCAGTAATTCTTCAATATGTTTGGACTGCATTATTTGCATTAGTATCTCTTTTCCAGAGCAGAAATAGCCCGATAAAAACGTTAGTTACAATGCTACTTATTGACTGCTCCTAGATTTTCGGGGGAAAGTTCCTCTTAAAGAAACGCTTTCTCACCCACTCTGAAATATACGGTTTTCTTGAATATTTAGCCTCTTGACGATCCCTTTTTAGTAGCTAGCAGTAATTCTTCAATATGTTTGGACTGCATTATTTGCATTAGTATCTCTTTTCCAAAGCAGAAATAGCCCGATAAAAACGTTACTTACAATGCTAATTATCGACTGTTCCTAGATTTTCGGGGGAAAGGTCCTCTTGAAGAAACGCTTTCTCACCCACCTGAAATTTTCTGGTTGCGTCATGAATATACAGTGTGTCCCAGGATAAGTGTTACAAGAGGACAAATGGATCAAAAATTTTGGAATCTTTAAACGCCCTTTTGGGAAAACTGATCGCATAGTCCAAAACTGATAAATACAAAATTTTACCCCGATTGGTAATATACAGGTTCTTTACTCTTGGTCATTTTTCATATCTTTAGTTATAAAGATATGAAAAATGACCAAGAGTAAAGTACCTTTATTTTTAAAAAGGGGACAAAATTGTATTGGGAAATGTTGTAGAGAATCATAGAGGTCACAGAATTAAAGTAAAAAAATGGCATTTTTTTACATCATGCACTAACAGTTTTTAAAATACTTGGCTTAAGGCAGCAAATTTTAAATAAATAGTTTAAATTGTTAAATTTTTCTTTAAATTCTGCTTCTTTTTGCCCAATATTTAAGTTGTAATGCCTAATGTAAAAATTGACACTAACCATCAGCTTTACCTTTAAATTTTGACATAAAATTATATTCTTCACATTTACTTATAAAATTTTGTTCTACTTTTAAAAATAAAAGTAGTTAGCTGCTGGGCATTTTTCATATTTTTAGTTATAACTCGCCCTGTATAATACCAATGAAAGTAAAATTTTGTATTTATTAGTTTTGGACCATGCGACCAGTTTTTACAAAATTTCGTTTTAAAATTCGAAAATTTTTGGTTCATTGGCCCTCTTGTAACACCTATCCTGGGACACACTGTATGTTCTTTACATACATAACAAACTTTCTCAGGATTATTTATACAGGGTGTTACAGATTGTTGTTAAAAAGCACAGATTCTACATCCGAAAATAAAAAGAAAAGTTCAAATAAACATAGGTCCGCATTTTTTTTGTTTTTAGGATACCCTATATCTTGTTTCTCTTTAAAAAGTAAAAAATCATTATCAAAAAAATTAAAAATTGTTAGACTACATGAGGGGCCTAATTTTAAAATGTACAATCTCCAATTTTTTACAAAAATGAGATAGATATCACATCAGTTATGATTTTCAGCACTGAATTTAAATAAATATATATTTTACCCCAAAGCAGTTAATTTCCAATGCATTTTGAGCATAAAAAATTGTAATTAATTTCAGGCTGTTGAATCTTCAGTTATTATAATTAAGTGGTCTAAAATACTTTTAGTCCATGGCTGTATCCACAACAAAATATTTAAATTTAGAAAAACATGCATTATATTTAATTTAAACGTTTTTTTAGTTTTTATAAAATGTGTTAAAACTGGATATTGTAAAATTTAAAGCTAGACCCTTCAGATATAGGTCTTATTTTAACAAGTTTTGCTGATAAAAAAATGTAGAACTTTTTAAAAAAGGTTCCCGCAATGCTTCTTTTAAGGTCTAAAAATATTTAAATTCACTTAGGATTTTTTTCTCCTAAACTAATCAAGAAACAAAAAATACAGTTAAAAGGCATAAAAGCTGTATTTTTGTTTGCTTAATCTAAAAAAGCACAAAAACTCTAACCACATTTATACAGTCTTAGGCGTACGTTTTTGTTAAAAATATTCCTTTAGTTGCCGCTCGAGACTCCATCGCCACTGGACTTATTAAATGTAATTTTAAGTCGGTGATAAATTACCTCTAAAATACAATAAATAACAACGCCAAATTAAAACAATTGGATAAAAGAGATTTAAGATAATAAAGAAAAAACACATTTTCTCTTACAAGTTTAACACTCTATATCTTGAGAACAAGGACGAATTTGTGGACTCATATTTATATGAACTTATTTAATATAGGAATTTGCCAATAAATTTTGTTAACACAAAAATAAAAACAAAAAAAATATATATTAAAAATACTTTAATATATAAACAACTTTCTTGATAAATAATCTTCTGCAATAACCGTTTATTATGTTACTGCACAAAAAAACTAAAGATGATTAAACAAAGACTTTAATGATTTTCTAATGAGGGTAGGTGGGTAATAAATTACGTACCAGTTTACGTGTAACAAAAATATTGTTGACCAGAGTTATTTTTTAAAATTGAAAGGGTAAAACGACTTAATTGTATAGAAAACAATTTAATTTTTTATACATCCTGATTTAAACATTTCTTTTTTTTTTTGATAAATTGTATTTTGTTTTTCAGAACTCTTTACCGAAGACAAACTCGAATACTGCTTCTTCCCAAATGCATCTGGATGCGTTCAATTCAGAGTGAAGGCTGGTCACGATGCCCATATTGCATTATGTAGTCAGGCAGCTGAAGTTGACCCTATGTACGAAGTCTTTATTGGTGGATGGGGTAATTCCAAATCTGTAAGTGCTTTTTACTCTTACACTTATTTTTACCATTTATTTATAACCATACAACACTGTTACTTACATTTTATTTCTTCTTCTTATATGCCTATTTTACTTTTACAGATAATCCGTAAGAACAGAACAAAACCTGATGTTGCTGAAGTTCCCACTCCAAATATTTTAAGCGATGGGGAGTTCCGTGGATTTTGGATTCGTTGGAACAGTGGATCCATCACTGTAGGTCGGGAAGGAGAAGCTGCACCTTTCTTATCCTGGTCAGATTATGAACAAGTTCCCATTGAATACATTGGTGTTTGTACTGGTTGGGGAGCTTCTGGCAATTGGATCATTCAGCCTTGTGGACGTATGTTATTACTATTTTTTTAAATTTATGCCCTGATCTTTTACTATTTATCAAACGATCACAAAATTACGTTAACTATTTTTGTGTTCTTGCACCAAAAACCAATATTTAATGGAGATTAGATAAAGCGAGATAGACTTCTACGTTAAATTCAATATTTACTGTACAGTTTTAAGTTTTGACATACTGATGATTGTTGGCTAATTAGTACTGCAATTCTCTCTCTTCACTTGGGGTGATCCATTTCTTTAAGTTAAAAAAATTATAGAGCAAAACAGCAAAAATATTTAGTTTATTATTACTTCTTTTCTATGTTTCTTATGGGAGATGCTTACACTCCTGGGACAAAGATGGGCGAAGTGATTTATCTCTCAATCACCCAAATACACTAAAAGCTATTAAGAGCTTTAAAAGAACAAATTCGAAATAGTGACAACTTCCTGGCGGGTCACGGTCTTCTGAGGTACCACTGCAGGTTGTGAACGATCGAGCGAAACTTCGGAGAATATACTATGCCAATGTATGGAGTGATCATGCCAGAGGCTAAAATATTGGGAGAAGAGCTAGCTTATGCCGAACGACCCCATTTAATTCAATAAAATACAGTACACTACTGGGGTCTCAATTTTTATTTCCCTCCAAGGAAAAATTACGGCTTTTTAGCGTTTATTGTTCACCTAACATAAATTTTGGCCTTCTATTCGTTTAGATTTAACAATTTTCCCTTTATGAGTACATAATAGTTTAAAATAAATTGTTGCATTTTAGCTCAATCAGGAGGAAATCCAGGATTAGGAGGTGCTCGTGGGGGTCAATGTTGGGTAGCAGCTGGCCGTGGTCAAGTACCTCCCAGCGGTTTTGCTGGTGGAGAAGACAATGGAGAACCAGTATATGTTATAAGAGCAAACTTCAACGGTGCCTTAATTCCAGGAAAATTGATACCAAGTCATGGACAAGCCTATGTACCATGGGGTGGTACTGAAAACCCTGTACAAGAATATGAGGTAATGTTTTTGTTTTAAATTTTCATAATGGAAAAACGTTACTCTTACACAATCTACGAAGTAAAACGCTCACTGAGTAAAAATAACCCTCTACGCTTTGTGGTAGTTTTGGCTAGTTTGGGTTTCTACAATTTTTTAAGTACCATTATACGAATTTTGTGTCTTCTTTCAAACAGGCCACTGCAAAATTTCTATTAGCTTAGATACTTTAAAAAATTACCAGAAACCAGATCTAGCTTTAACTAAGCAAAAGTATCGTGTCGTGGTTTCTCAGTGAGCCTTTTTTGGTCTTTGACCATAACATATCTCTACATTTTTCCATTAAATTTTATCTATATTGCCAAAGACTACTAATCTATAGAAGGTCACAAGTGAGATTTCAGCGTACCCTGCAATTTTAGTACCTACCCTGACCACCAAATAGCGAAAGTTGACACCGGACCAATCAGAAAATTGGTTGATGCCCATGTCAAGTTTCTATTGGTCGATTGGATTACTTTTGCTGTCTGGTGGTCAGGGTAGGTACTAAAATTTCAGGGTACGCTGAAATCTTACTTGTGAGCTTCTATAGATTAGTATTCTTTGGTATGGCCAAAATATTTTATTTTTTTATACTACAGAATGATTAAGCGACATTTTATTTTTAGGTACTTTGTGATTTTCCCGGACAGTGGTTAGCCACTTCAGGAGGCAACCTTCCACCAAACGCAGTACCTGCAGGCCAGTCTGAAGACGGTGAATCTCTTTACGTCGGTAGGGTAGTACATGATGGTTGTCTTACCGTCGGCAAGGTCCAACCCAGCCATGGAGTTCTATACATCCCATATGGAGGACAAGAAGTTGGCGTTTCCGAATACGAAGTTTTATGTTCATAAATTCCAAGGAACTGCGGGTTTTACTATGATAACATGCTGAGCTTCGTAGATCAAAACCACTATTTTGATCTACTAAACGGACACTTGTTTTTGTATTTAAAAGAAGCTTATTGGCTGCCTGTTAGATATATGTATTTGGTAGGGTTTAAGAAGTTTTTAAATCGCACAATAAAAAGTGGCTTTTAGGTGCCTTGTTCATAAAGGATGGGTATATAATATAAAGACATATTTATGAAAAAATAAAATAAATGTTTTGTAACCCTAGTTAGACTGCTTGGCTATAAGTATATTTTTACTATTTTTGTAAAAGAAAAAATAATGTCTAACATTAGAAATGAAGTTTTTAGTTTTTATTATTTAAACAGATCTGTTTTATTTATTTAATAGTCATTCATTATAGGTTTTTTAAGTCTGGTAAAATATATTGTTGTTAAATAAACATATTTTCAGTAAAAATTTATAACATGTTTTTTATTGCCTTATTGTTGACCATAGGTCTGCAATTCAATCATCAAACCAAGATATCTAGGGTTATGTGAGTGGTCAGTAGAATTTATTTACTTTTTAAATTGAGACTTTCAGCACCTAAAACCAGGGCCGTATTAACTGTATGAGGCGCCCTAGGCTACAATTCCCGGAGCGCCTATTTTGCATGACTAAAAATTTTTGAAGAGCAAAAAAAGGTCCTTACCTCCGTTGCGCCTATTTTCAGGCGCCTTACTTCACCACCCGAAATGAAATTTGATGACCAAAAAAAAGGTCATTCCCTCCTTTTCGCGCCTATTTGATTTATTTAAAAGCACCTTATTCATAGAGAAATTTGTTGAAATCCCCACCCGACCTAAACTTTTTAAAAACTCCCCTGTCTAGCGCCTATTACTCCCTGTCGGGCGCCTATTTTTCATGGCGCCCTAGGCTGTAGCCTAGTCAGCCTAATGGATAATACGGCACTGCCTAAAACATCAATTTTAAGGGATCAATGGTTTTATGGGTAAATAAGAAAAAAAAATCAAGGTGAATTTTAATAGGTTTGGCGGTCAATTTAGTGTTTTTCTCGATTATGGCAAATATTATCGTTTTAAATTAGGAAGAACATCCATGCACAAAACAAACAATAATTATTGCCTACGTTAATTATCATACAAGGATTTGTTGATTTATCATACTTTAAAAATACTTAAGATGACATATCATGTCCCTATACCTAAATCATCAAGTTTTCTTAATAAAGCCACTTTTTTGTGAATTTTGTTTTTTAAGAATTTAATGTTAAGTAACCATGGAAATATCAAGCTTATGACAGTTTCTTGACTTTTATAAGTATATTATAAACAGTTTTATTGACGGTGTTAAATATAATTTATTTTCCAAAATGAACGTAAATATTGATTATTCAAACGAAGTTCTTATGAAATTATTTATTTTACACGGACAGTGTGATCAAATCATTGCCAGAAGTTGCAGAAAATTTAACCAAATGTGTCCTGAATTAACACCAATGAACGAGAGGAAGTTTGTGCGACTACAAAATAATTTTATTAACTATGGCTCAAATTTTAAAGCGCCTCCAACATTACCAAAACCTGTTACGTCAAATGAATACAATATTGTTAAGGTTTTGGCATATTTTTATGCATATCCAGAACCTACAAGTAGCACGTGGGTATTAGCAAGGTTCTTAGGGCTAATACATCACATAGACTAACTGATTTTTTTCTGCATTCATTCAATGAATCATAAAAAATATTTGAAACATATGATACTAACTGCACAAACAGCAAGCAAAGTATTACTGAAGAAATATCATATTGCCCTAAAAGGGTTTAAAAAGTTTCCGATAAATCCGCCCAATTGCCATTGCAGTGTTGCCAAGTCGTAAAATTTTAATTGGTAATTACCAGGGGCGGGGTCATATCGACTTTCTGAGGGGGGACCATGGGCTGAGGAGAAGTGTGTAAGGTGGCAAAAACAAAAATTTTTAAAGGAGAAGCAAATTTTTTCAAGAGCAAAAAAAAATAGTCCTCTAACCTCTTTTTATTGTTTTCACCTTTTATTCTTTTTATAAAATTACACAAAACCTCCTTCCCACGTATTTAAAAAGGTCCTCACTCTTTAATTCCATTATCAGCCTCACCCCTCGGACCAGCCTTGGGGGGACCCTCAATAAATGCCCATATTTGCCATTAGACATGTATGAAAAACAATGAACTAGAAAGTATGTCGCATCCAAGGGGGGTCATAGCCCTCATGCCCCCCTTATGACCGCCCCTAGTAATTACAACCTTTAAAAAAACAAGATGAGACACCATGTTAAAATTTTTCGCGTAATCTCACTAAGCAACCTAGTAAGCGTCAAAATGGCACTACATCACAAGAATTTAAAGGTTGGCCGCTCCTGTTTCTACCTACTAATTAAACTTACAATATGCGCATTAATGAAAAAATTGATTTGCAGACTTGCGTTTTTACTTGTGAACAAAAATAAAATTTGCATATTTTTATGGGGGTTCCTTATATTATTTCCTTTGCTAGTAAAAACCTATTTTTATTTTTTTACTAAAAAACTAAGAAAAACATTATTTTTTTAGTTTTTTTAAAATGATTTAATCTAGCCATTCCTACATGCAAAATACGGACGTATATACAGTTTGTCACAGGATAGGTGTTACAAGAGGACAAACTGTATGGCCCAAAACTAAGAAATACAAAATTGTACTCCAGATATGTGTTATACAAAGGTATATTTGAAAATATAAAAATTGTCCAGGAGTTAACTACTTTATTTTTTTTTTAATAGAAGCAAATTGTATAAGTAAATGTTGTAGAAAATTATATTTTATCTCAAAACTTAAGTTAAAGCATGAAAGTAAAAAATAATGTTATTGTCAATTTTTTACAGTTAATTTAAAAGAAAATTTATTTCTTTTTTTTTAATTCGCTGCCTTAAGTCAATAATTTTCAACATGTTAATGCGTAATGTAAAAAAATGTTAAAACTTTTTTTTACTTTAATTTTTTAATAATTATTTTGACATAAAATTTAATTCTTTACAATATTTATTTACATAATTTTGTCATAATTTTGAAAAAGGTACTTTTGTCTTGGACGTTTTTATAATTTAAGTTTTAACTCGCCCTATATATTACAAATCGGAGTAAAATTTTATATTTATTATTTTTGGTCCATTTGGCCTCTTTGTAACACGTACCCAATCATCCAATGTTCATTTTATGTACGTCTTATGTACGTAATTTTAGAATGTTACAAACATCTTATGTACGTACACAAAAGTATCACATCCATAAGACGTCTTATGTATGTACATTTTCTGCGAAAATGTACATTCACTGTACGTACCTATTGTACGTCTGATGTACGTACGTACTGTAAGTATTATGTACGTATATTTTCTTTGATTATAAAAATTACACTTTATAAAATATATTTTTTTAAAAAATTTGAATATAGACTTTCTCTTTAAAAGTTTAGGATATGACCATTTAAATCTGGGTATAATTTCCATTACATCTTCAGTCTCACCTTAGTTCCGGTAAGTAGGTATAATAGAAATTCTAACTACCATTTTTCAGATATAAGTTGTTATAAGTATTTCAAAAACTACTAAATATAGATATATCAAATGTGGTAATTAAAAAGCATGAATAATTTTTTTATCTGTCATGTTAGGAAAATTTTTGTAATTATCAACTATAGCCTAATTTTCGTGAATATACAACTCATGAAATGATGTCACTACATGGGTTCCATTATCGGGTCTTAAATCTTACTAGCAGGTTTAGCGCATATCTTTAAATAGTACTTACTATTTAAAAATGCCAAAAACTAAAAATTAAATTTCACCAATTGTAAAATAAATTACTTTTAGGTAATTTTTGATATTAGCAAAAAAAAAGCAGGTACCTTCCTCTTGAGCAAAAATTACATTTTGGCCTGACCTCATAGATGACTGACAATTGGTATATGATAATTGTATTGTAGGTTTTGACTAGGTATGCAGAACTTTTTATAAAGAACAATTTTTCTTCGTAAAATGAATAATATTAAATTTTCCTCTATGACGCCAACTTACGTAGACATACTGTATATATAAGATGTAAATGTAAGTATGTAAGTAGTTTCTTAAAGTACATACATAAGACGTATTAGAGATACGTAGTACATAAGATGTTCAATCGATCCCTGGATGTCACGACGTCAAATGGTTCTAGAATGTACGTCTTTGTATGTACTTTAAAGTAAATACATAAGACGAATGGTTCGAAAAATGTACGTCTTATGTATGTACTTTAAAGTACGCACATAAGACGTAGTAGAGATACGTATACATCCAGACGTCCAATATAGATCCCTGGACGTAACGACGTAAAATAGATGTAAAATGTACGTACTGTGCTGATTGGGTATCCTGGGTGAGACACACTGTATAGCTTTTCCTTGGGGGAGGGTTTTACAGCTGCAATTTGAAAATTGTGTCCAAAAATTTTTGAAGACGAAAAAAAGGTCTTACGTTTCAAAGTACTATCTGTTTTTCTCACTACAATTTATCAAAAAGTTTTTGAAGAGCAAAGAAAAGGTCCTCACTTTCAAAAACATATCTCTTTTAGTCATTTTTCTATTCTATCATATTCTCTTTCCTCCTTCTTGTTTACTAAGGGGGAGGGTTAAAAACATTAGAATAAAGGCCTTTTCCATACAAATTTTCCTTCATATTATGCGTGAGGGGGAGGGTTTGTCCCCATAACCCCCTCCCCTTATACATATACGCCCCCCGATGCAACATGCAATGCTGGATTGAGACACTTTTTAAATAAACAGTTACAAATTTTCAAGAAAAACGCACAAAAGTTTAACATTGAAACACTTAAAACTCAAATTATAAATTTGTTAAATTAGAACTCTTTGTGGGCCAGAAATATGCTTCGTGTATTAATTCCCTTTATTATTATTTATCTTTTTTATGAAAAAACATCACAGCTCATTTTCTACTTTTGTTTAAACGTAGACTCTCATTGTGTGTTTTTACGTTTTTTACGATGTAAAGGTAATCGCACATATGTTACCTACACTTTTGTGGCGGAACTTTTTATAGAGGGATAATAAATAAACTTTATGTTTATACAAGCTGCTAGATGTAAACATACAGTTGGCACCGTGAGGGGTGCAGGGGGCGCACCCCTGGGTTTTTATAAAAATATCTTTTTGTTTACTTTTTGTCTTACATATGAAAAGAGATAAAAGTTTTTTTTGCTCTGCAATTTTTCTCTGCTTTTCAAAATCGTCAAATTTTTTGTACCCCTGAAAGTCAACCTGTCGGCGTTCATGATGGTCTTATTCAAGAGTTTACAATAGTTAAGTCTAAAAGCTTGTATCTTTATATATATTTTTTTGTTAGTTTAATAATAATATGTTTAATATTGCTAAGTTATAAGTTGCATTCCCTTCGCATGATATACCAATTTAGTACCACAGCTAGTTCCGGCACCAGGTGCCCTTAACTTTTGCGGCGACTTCACTAACCTCATTATCTACTTATTTTTCTGCCACAAATGTAGAGATTCGAATAGCAAATATTATGTCATTTTATTAACTGAAAGTATGTGTATAGCAGAGATATTTTAAAAGCAAAGTGACAACAAAAAAGACAGTTTATTGCGAATTTGTGGTATACCTTTCTAGGTTTGCCCTGGTTTAACATTTATTCATTTCCAAGCGCGCCTCGTCCATAAGTTTATTCGGTCAATGACCCACCTAACTTGTAAGAAAACCAAAAAATTATAGCAAGCAATTAATCACTTCAAAGTTATTACTATGCGAAAACTCCCTAATAATCAATTTAAAAACGAAAACTTTACACGGTTATGACCGAATTTTTAAATGATAATGCAAGATGTCTCGAGCCACAAATAAAGAGAAGAAGAACAAATACTAAATGTATAATAAATAGTAAAGGGTTAACGCCTTGCGGCAACCAAACAAACCTTTCGCCTCCGGCGCATTTCATCAGTTATAGGCAGGTAACCCAAAATACTCAGTAAATGAAAAATTCTTTATCTTTACAGTTTTCTCCTTTACCTGATTGCGTCGATTTCATTGGTTGGCCATGTTGTAAACTAATGTATGCTGTCTCTCTCCGCCGCAGGTGGAGGGCATCTACATATAAAAATTTGCTAGTAGCGCTCAGTAAAAATAAGCTTGCAAAATAAGTTGGAGTTTCCGGCAGAGTTTCTATCCGATATAACGCATGTTGAAGTTTGATTCTGCAAATTTTCACTGATTCTAAAAATATATTTAGGAAAAAAAGAAATCTTGTTATGGTTTTAAAACGTTTTAATAGAAATATGGTTTTCGCAGTTTTACAAATGCATACATATTTTTATATTACAGATTTTTACAGGACCAGCTAAAAAAACAATAAAATAAAATAAGACATTTTTTTGTGTATCTTTACAATAAATCCGGTTATCCGTATACTTAGTTTATGCATGAATTAAAAAAGCAATTTTCGACTCGTTTTATTTAACTGTGTACTATCCTGAATTATAAAAAGAACATATTGGTCGTGTCTAACAGGCCTTGATTAGTATTTTACTAGTTGAATATGGAAAATATTCTTAATTTCTTGTATTATTTTTTAACAATAAACATTTAACAATAATTATAATAATGATTTTTGTACAATTATTAGTTATGATGAGTTCTAATCATTTTTTGATCATTAAAATAATTACATATTTTAAACTTATGCACTTCTGAATAAGTTGGTATTTATTTTTAATTTGTCATAAAAAAGTCTTGTGAGTTTTCATAGCAAAATACCTTTATTGCCATACCTTGTTAGAACTTTTTTTAAAGTTTACCACCCTTCAAAGCCATTTTGTTTGTATGAACTTTTTATTATAAAATTGGCTTAAGAATACGACATAATTTTTTTACTGCAATAAGAAAACACCCTATAAATAAAAACTACATAATCACTGAGCTAATATTTAAATTGAGGATGTATCAGCCTTACCGAATTTTGATGGTGTAAACTTTACTTTTAAGTAGGTCTCTGATGGATAACAGTATACGAGTCAAAAATTCAGTTTTGTTGCAGCTACAAATAAACTTTATAAAACTCTTTATTATTCGTTGGTGCGAGATCTCTTGGGGCATTTTTAAATTAGACACCACAGAAACCAAGTAAATAACTGACTTTTCTACTTTCAAATTTTTAGTGTAGTGTTTTGTTATACACGAAATAACCTCTCCCTTGCACAGGGTAGCGCCGTTCGTTGTCCTGACAAGCTATTGCGGAAACCAAAAGAGACTAACCAGAAAAAATCTGATTGCTCATTGCCGATTTCAATTTTTAAACAAATTCTGGTGTAGAAAGAAGTAAGTCATAGCTAACCTAATTCATTTTGGAGATATAGAGTGTTTTTACATTTTGTCAATTTGGCCAGGCACCTATAACTCGCTTGTTATTAAAGATAGAAAAAAAGTTTAAATTGCAAAGTTTTAGGGATTTTTAAGTGAAATTCAGTGGGGCACATATATTGTTTTATTAGATATAACGCAAAGTTGGGTTTCTTTAAATGGAACATCATGTAAATTTTAGACTGCCTTTGCAATGTTGATACAATATACAGGGTGTTTCAACAAAAAAATTCTGTCGATGGCCATAGTTCCGAAACTATTAAAAATTGACATCAAAAAGAATTTTTTAAGCTTTTTTAGAAATCTTTCTAATGGTGATAAAATTTGCTGTGTGTTCTATTAAAAAAAAAGGTAACTTTGTGTTAAAACTTTAAAATAAAAGTCGATAAAAAAAATGTATATTACCGAATTAAACTTTGTAATTTATATTTTTTAATAACAAGCGAGTTATAAGTGACTGACTAAATCGACAAAATTTGAAAAACACTCTGTATATTTACAGAACAAATTAAGTAGGCAATGATTTTCTTTAAAAATCGAAACTAACAACGTGAAATTGTTCTATGTATTTTGGTTTCTGCAATATCTTTCTGAAACATCCAAAGGGCGCCACCATGTACAAGATACGAAAAATAACCTAAAATAATTCTTGTATTTCTTATTTTCTTTTTTGATCTCGCTTCAAAGAATAACAGTACAACTTACAAAAAGTCACAAAAATTAGATGTCTTACGTTATCACAAACGTTTTTACAAAATAAATATTTTAAAGTGTGACCTTATACGAGTACCATTATTTTTTAAATGGTTAACACATTTTTTATTTAAAGAAGTGATTAAAATTCTATCTATTAGTAAAAACTATGTACATTTATTTTTAAAAATTTTAGGAGTTTATTAAGTAGTTTAGAATTTGAGACTAACCTAGAGATGAAGTGACATGATGTGAGGCTGGTTTTAAAAATAAACTGAAAAGTAAAGTACTCTAAAGTACCAAATCTACTTGGTTTCAAGTTATAAATTAATTTAAAATATGCAAGTTTTAAAATAAACGTGTTACTTATTAAGATTCTGAAGATTTTTTTGTTACCTCGTCGAAGTCAAAAATCTAGATAATTGCTTTAGAACCTTTGGATTAAAATTTAAATTATAAATATATTTGTCACATCTAAATATATCAAACCACTTTATATCAATAAGGATAGAAAACAGAAGAGAAATAATTGTCATACGTAAACCCATTAAAAAGGCACACACATGCGAATCGTGATACGTTAAGTCACTGATAAGGCATGTTAAAATTTTACCTTTTGTTTGTTTAAAACGAGTTTTCTAGGAATTATGACGTTACAATTAATTTATAGATGGAAAAATATCCACGATGCACTACTTTTAACGTAATAATTTTATGTGTGGTTTAATATTGTCATGTCAATATTTTTCGAACTTCAAGCTGTTTGGCTGTCAATTATACAAAGCACTATTCCGCAGAGTTATTTGCCATGCGCATTGTACAATGGGTCCAATATAACTTGTCCACATTTTAAATGTCTGTAACTATTTTATATATTTTAACTCTGCACTTGATCCAAAAACCAACTTATATAGAGTGAATTATCAAGTTTTTTTCTATTATGAAGATTACGCAAAACAATTTTATTAACGAAATATTTGAAATAACTTACTTTTCTTAAATGGGACACCCTGTATATTATACCACCTTTAAAAAGGTCTCTGTCTCTGTAGGAAACTGTTGTAAAGCTCTTACGATACCTTGTTAATGGTGGTATAATATACAGGGTGTCCCATTAAAACAAACGTAAGTCATGTCAATATATTCTGTCAAAAAATTGTTTTGTGTAGTCTTCATAACAGAAAAAACCTAATAATTCACTGTACAAGTTAGTTTTTGAATCATTTTTTGAAGATAAGAAATAAAAAAGTTAAACACATTTAAAATGTGGACCAGTTAGATTGGACGCACTGCACAAATTTTTACAGTTTTCTTTGGGCGCATGACTTGAAATCCCAAAACGCGTGGTTCAAATCGTGCTATTTTTCGGATTAGAGATTAATTCTCTCTTTTTCTATTCTCTAATCTCTATGATTACTACCAATAAAATTCTTGTATTCTTGTGCTGTGAAGGCATTCTGGTACTAAGAATTGCATATCCCATATTTTAAAAGTTCCATGGTTTAAAATGTTGATTATGTGCGTCCAGTGTCTTTAAATCTGTATATATAGTACTATTAAGTAAATTAGGGGTTATCTAGTTTATGCTTTTAAGGTTTTAAAGTTATTGCATTGCAAACATTTTTAAATTAAATTATAATTCTTTGTTTTTAATTGTAAACTCAAATGTACTAATATACAAAAAATGTATGTAAAATGCAAATGAATTAAAAGTATTTTGTTGTAAAAACTTTAAAAATGATTTTTGACTTCGAAGATGATTCTTAATGATTTTTTTAAGATAATTTGACTTAAATGCAGAACAAGTTTAAGAGAAGTTTGTATTCCAACATCTACATTAGCTTGATCCCAAATTTTTAAAGTATTATTATTTTTACCATATTAAAAAAACATCTCAAAAATAAACAATTTTTAGCACTGTAAGCAGATCCATATCAACAAAATTTTGTGAAATTATAGAAAAATGTTTTTTATACATAAGGATTTATTTTAAAAAACTTAGGTATTTAGATCTTTATTCAGAAATCTTTTAATTTCGTTGACATTTTTGGTATCATTATAATAGATAATAATATGACAATTATGTACTTGTAAAGAATAATATTTTTTTATATTCAGTAATTGTTATTAAGAATATTTAAAAAGGTAAAAATATATTAATTTTTTAGATGTCTTATCACAAGCCGTTTTTTCTGATATACTAGAGAGTTTAAAAACATTTTTAAAACATAGTAAATATTTCATATAATATACAAACCATATATAAACATGTTAATATTAAACCGTTTTCTGTATAAAGTATAAACGTCAATGATCTTAAGTCAGGCGTCCACTAGACGAATGGCATTTGCCTGGCTTGTAAACAAGTCAAATTTTCATTCCTAGTTATTATTTTCCGATTTTAAATAAAATCAGCTTAACACCTATAAAACGCCCACTTAAATTCAGTAATAACAATCCAAATATTTCTTTTTAAAATTAAATAAAACATGTATTATTATTTTGCAAACATTTTGTAAGAAAAATAAAATAAACCATTAGTTTTTAAAATCAGTCGTGATCTTGAGCTATCCACTGTAGCAGAAAAATGGCATTTAATTATTAGTTTATTATTATTATTTATGTTATTATTATCATAAGAATATTTTTATGCTTTACGATTTTTCCGTCAAAACCATTTTAATATTAAAATAGTACAGACAATTGCTTTTAAAACCTAAAGCTAACAACATAGTGGAGCGAGGAGGATAGCGGCGAACAAACGGCGCGTCATCGCGTCAAAAATAAACGCGTAAAATCAAATACATGCGTACATAGTAACACGACGAGTTTATGCAACTAACTTGATTAACATAGGAATAGCTTGTTTTTTGAGTTTAGAATTTTATAACTTTTTAATGATTTATCAAAAAGCTACACCAAATCATTCTCTTGTAATAAATTAAACGCTCTACAACGAAGCTCTTCTATAATTTTTCGATAAACGACGTTTTTTCTAATTTTTTGACAAAACTATAAAGTTTATCGAAAATGTTAGCAAATTTTCAAAAAAAATGTATTTTTCTTAGTTTTACAGATTCTTTAATATAACTGGTAAAAATTTAGAATACAAGAAATATTGAAAAAATTGACAATATCTTTGAAAAATTGGGAAAAAATTAGAAAATCATATAAATTATATATTAAAGTTGAAAAACTTCAAAAAGAGTATGATTTAATTAAGCTTTTTTAAGGAACCATTGGAGAGTTATAAAAATCTAAACAAAAACAAGCTTTCAATGTTACTCCTATGGGAAATTAAAATTTATCATGCGCCACCTCTTAACATTATTATTAAGGGCTGTGGCACTCACAGGATTTTTTTAATGATTTTTAACAATATTTTTGATATATTTATATAGAAAATAATAGTCGATTTTGAATCAGTCTAATGTGTATTGACGTATTTTATTTTACGTCACAGATATTCAATATAAATGTTCTTGATATAATTCATAGTTATCTTGGTAGCTTGGAAAACTATATTAATAATAAAATGGTTTTGAACAACGTATATAGTAATTTAACAAAGTGATTTATATTACACTATTTATAATTCGTTTTATTTAAGACTTTTACATTAATAAGTCAGGTTATATTATATCACAGTGATTATAGGTTAAAAATCAATCTTTTCCTTGCAGCATTTGGTTCCAATTTATGGTGATCTAAATTACATACCATATTCTTAACACACCCAAATATTAACATAACACACATATTATCTTTTACAAAACAATGTCTATTAATATTATTAAAATGTATTGAAATTGGTACTCAGCAAGCACACACAAGTCTCCTGCACAAAGTTGGATAAAAACGCTTTTAGGTATGACAACACAAGATCTATAAAACTATTTAAATTTGTACAAAACTACTTTATAAAATTTTGCGGAATAGGAGCAAAATTTAAAAAGCCTTTATTTTAAAGATGCAAAAACTTTAAGCAATCACTATTCCTTTAATTTCTTAAAAATTTCATTTTCCTTTTTGGCTAACAGTCAGACATTATTGCATGATATACAGTGACGTTATCAGAAAAAATATTTTTTCCGGTAATTGTATTTACTTAGAATCCGAAATAAAAATTAAATACGTTAGTAGCAATAAAAAATATTTAAAGGAAAAAAATGTTTATTTTCTAAGAACATGACTTGATTTTATTATTAGAACATTTTTTTTCATTGTTTTCAACTTTATAACCTTATGCAGTTGACCTGATAAGATTAATTTTAACCTACAAACATAACTGCAATTTACTGAAATAACCTTATTATCACATTAATCAAAGTAGGCTGAGTTCCTTTAAAAAATAAAAGAAGTCATATTGAAGCCCTATGATTGGTGTAGATAGCGGGTGGCGGCACTAATGATCCTTGGGGCAGATGAAGCTCGTGCATTGGCAATACCGGTAATAAATGCCTTATGTGTGTAGGAGATCTTCTAACCGTAAATCTAAAAGTAGATCTGCAGAGGTAATTAAAGCAGATGTAGGTAAAATTCGAAATAGGCTCTGTGGCGGTATGTCAGACCCTCACTTCTTTCACGTGGCTCCGCCTACTTGGCTTCTCCATTGGGAGCAAACTTGTGGTTCGACCAATGCAATGGTGGAGGAGGACATTAATCCGTTAGTTAAGGTTTAGACCAATGGTAATGTGACAGGAGCGAATCAAGCAGATCAGTAGGAAACAACCGACGAAAAAATTACCAATTTGTTTCTTTCTAACGTATGCATCAGCCACCAGTTATAAATTTAATTAATACGCATCTGCGAGGATTGGTATAAACTTCAACTAAGTAATTTAAATCTCTTCCGCCATTGGTCCCAGCACTATTTCCATTGGCTAGGGAGAAACGACAGGTTTAATCTCATTGGTAAGGAAGTTGCTCACTGGGTGGAGCCAGAAAGAAGTAGGAGGGACCAAGTGGAAGAAGTGATAGGTTATTGAACTGCCCCAATGCCTACTATTCAGTTACAAAAGATAGTTATTTTTTAAAGATTTAAATTGTCTGGGATAGTTTATTTAGACATTACCTGTGCCTACTATTCGTTGGTATACATCCACAAGGACAGGAACACACTGAGGTATCATCGATATCTATGGAAGTAGTTTCTGTACAATGGTGACCTAATTGACCACTAAGAATGGAGCCGTTCGCAGTTATGACGTCTCCTTCCAGTCTTACAGCCCCCGCCAAAGCCTACAAAAGTTGAGTCAGTAAAATGGTAAGTTGAACTTTTCTGTGAGCTTGACTTCGTTAAGTCGTACATGTTACCATGTAAAATACCTATGACTATGACGGAAATAAATAGTGCAGTAAAATTATGTTGTTTAAAAAGCAAAATTGTAATTTAGGGTGTCTCTTAAAAAGTGTATAAAATGCCATCACAAGCTGTGATGTGATGGCATTTTATACACTTCTTTAGAAACACCCTAGACTCTATTTTAACCAAAGTATTTACTTATAGAAAAGTAATGCTGCTGTTCAGTAGCATCAATTTTCTATAAGTAAATACTAGAACTTGTAAGCAAATGCTTGACTTTATTCATACGTTTAAAGTAAATTCCTTTATATTTCCATATTATGAGCATTTTTATATTTATAAACAAAAGCATTTGCTTCTTTTTATTCATATGGTCCATTATTTTGTAAATACGAAGTAAAGTGGGGATTTTTTAAAACTAATTTTTGAGTTAATTGAATAATATCAAATAAAAGTTATTATTTAGAGAAAAGTAAAATTTCTTGTAAAAACCTATATTACTTTTGAGAGTTTTAATAACCTAAGATATCATCGTCGGTGTTCTCCACAAACCTTAAATATGTGATTTTTTCAAAAGTCACTATTTGCAATATTTTTAAAGTTTACAAGTCCATTTATTAAAGCTACAATGTTTTGCAAGTTGTTTAAGATAACCTTAAAACAGTTAAAAATTGATTAATTACTTTAAGGTAGTGGTTAAGCATCTAGAATCCCGACACCCACACTACTTTGGTTAGACATTAAGCTTTTATGGACTATCCTAAAGTAAAAAAAAGGAAATGTTGATTTAAAGGGCTTGTTTATCATACTGTAAAATTTTAGGTTTAAAACTTACAAGGTTAAAAGATCACCATCGATATATTAAAAAATAATTTTTCCTACGACCACTTGTGAAAATAGCAAATAGCACACTGATTTCATGCATAGAAAATGCGTTATATCACACTAGTGTTGCAAAGTACTTTTTATACGACTGCTTTAGAAAATGGGGTTTTGCACACGCTAAACAAGCTTTGAAAATTGTATTTTGCGCACAATGTGTGCAAGGAAAATATGTTTTTTTGCACACGGTTCTGTCTTTCAATATGATTTATTATGGTTTTTTATTGTTATGTCAAAAATATAGAAAACTCAAAGTAAGCTTTATTCCATAGCAACCGTCATAGTTTTCTTGTTTTGTTGATTAGATACCAATTTAGATACAAAAAAATTTTGATTTCGCGAAAAAATGTCCGATTCTGAAGAAATTCTAAAAAAGCGAGTTTAATCTCGTCAAACCTACTTCCAACAAAGTCAAGAGATCGATATGAAGCCGAGTTACATCGATTTATGAAGTGGAGACAAGCAAATAACGTACAAACGTTTTCCGAAAATGTTATGTTGGTGTACTTTGAAGAGCTGTCGAACAAATACAAGTCTTCAACATTATGGAGCACCTTTTCCATGCTAAAATCAACCCTGAGGGCAAACCAAAATACGGATATTGGGAAATACCAGAAGTTGCAGGCCCTAATAAAGAAAATCAGAAAACTATGTGCCAAAGAAGTCCAAAATTCTTAGCGAGAATGATTTTTGCCGCTTCCTAAAGAACGCTTCAGACGAGAAATATTTGCTAATCAAGGTAGGCATCACAGTTATTTTATTTATTTTATGGTGTCATTTTTTATAGTGAGAAGGTTTAGTAGGCAGGGGTTACCCAATTCTGTTTTTAAATAGTGCTAGTTTCATAAAGTACTTACTTAAAATGAATAAAACTAAAGACTTATCGGTATTTTTTTCTTGTTTCAGGCAGTGGTGGCAGTCGGACTTTCTGGGGCATGCCGAAGAGAAGAATTGTGCTTCCTTAAAAAAGAAAATATGACGGATTTTGGCAGCGCAATGTTAATTAAACTAGAGAATACCAAAACGAAGATGCCGAGATCATTTACAGTGTCAGGAAGTCTCTACACCATCTTAAAAAAGTATTCTGCCCTTCGACCTCCACTCCTGCAAACAGATCGTTTTTTCTTAATTATCAAAATGGAAAATGCACTCGCCAAAACATTGGAATTAACAAAATTGGCGGTATGGCAAAAGACATCGCCAAATTTTTGATGTTGGAAACTCCAGAAGCCTATACCGGGCATTGCTTTAGGCGGTCGTCAGCCACAATATTGGTGAATTCTGGATCAGATTTGCTGGCTCTGAAGCGCCATGGTGGATGGAAATCCAGCTCAGTCGCCGAAAGTTATATAGATGACTCGCTTAGTAATAAAATGGATGTTTCAGAGAGGATCTCTTCCTCTATGTCGTCTGTTGCGGCACAGCCACAACAGCAATTGAGTAATGAAGTGCCGCAAGAAAACTGCAATATGCCGACGACAGAGAACTGTATAAGCAAGGTGCCAGAAAATGTTGTCTCCATCGTTAAAAAGTCGATCAACAATGCGACGATTCCTGCAGAAGTAAACATTACAATTAATATTTTAAAATAGTTATGAAGTTTCCTGTTTGCTAAATTATAGTCTGTAGTTTCTTGTTTTCATTACTTTTGTTTTGCGTTTGTTTTTAAAATAAAAATTTACACAAAAAATGTTTTTTTTATTTGCAGTCGTATAAAAAGTATCGTAAAAAACTCGTTAGAAAACCTCTTTGCACACTCGCGAGACTTGTGGACCTCGACTTCGTCTCGGTCCATCAATTTGTCTCGCCCGTGTGCAAAGAGTCGTTTTCAAACCTTGTTGTTTAATATACTATTACAGCACTAGTGTTGCAAAGTACTTTACAACACTGGTGTGATACATATTATGATGTCATTCTAAAAACTGCTATTGGTTTTGCAAGTGACATATTTATTGTAGTGACAGTAAAAAAACTTTTTATTTACCTTAAACGGTAGAACCCAAATTAGCGAAAATCATCTTATTTTATATTTATTAAAATTTACGAAAAAATAAAAACATAAACAAAAATAGACATAACCACAAATAACAACTTTCACTGACTGGCACAGTGTTGTCAGGTAAGTAGATCAAATTAAAAATCTCCCTTCTACCTTTGAGCACGTACTTTATAGAGGCAGCCTTGCCGCTTGACCGTTCGACCTAAAGCGCCAGAGAAAAAAGCCTATAGATCAAATTCCTTCCTCTCTTTCTTCGTGTACTCAAACAACTAGTTAAATCTTTTTTTTAATCCTAATTAAACCTAAGGCTAATACACACTTTATGAATCCACTTTCCTTTATCCATTCATAAATACAATCAGACCCTTCCGACGTTGCCAAATGCTTTCCATATTTTGCATGGTAACTGACGTTTGGTAGTCGTTTTTTCCTTACTTTTAGGACTTTAGGTTATGCATTTACAATTTTCATATTTTTATATTTTTTCTTAAAAATATGAGGAAAAACTGTTATTTTTACTTAATTTTATATGTGAGGTTCAGTTTCATTAACTCGTTTTACCAATTTTACCCCACCCAGCACCCCTTTTCACTCCCCGGTCCCGTAAGTTTATTTACTGATATTTTTAAAAAACGGAATATTTTGGATATGCACCACTTACGTTTTATTTAGAAGAGTGTCTAAAATATGTAAGAATCGATAATTTTAAAAAACACTTATAATAGCAGAAAACCGTATTAAACTATTAGCGTTATTACCTAACAAAACCATACAATTTTTATTAAGTGAGGGCCTTTTTAAATTCCAAAATGATAAAAGTTATATAATGCTTCTAGGTAGGTGATTTTCGATGTAAAAATATTGTCAAAACAGTATAATATAGCAGTGAGGAAAAGTATATATCACACTAGTGTTGCAAAGTAAATATCACCCTAGTGTTGCAAAGTTCTCAATTGTTTTTTATTTTTTCTGAACAGACAAACTTTAATTTATTTATTTTTTGGTGAATAATTTGTGGTCGTAGGAAAAATAGTGTACAGTACTCGTGTGAAAATGACTTTCTTACACTCGTGGGTTTGTCGCACTCGGCTAACGCCTCGTGCTACAATATTCCCACTCGTGTGAAATTAGTCATTTTCCACACTTGTAATGTAATATACTATTCTATTGTGAACACCCGTTATGGCGCGGCATATGGAATTTTTTATTATGTATTTAATTATTTCAATATTTAAAAAAAACACATCCTAAGGTAAAACAAATACCAGTATGAAATTATTTCAAGGCTTAGACTTTGAATCTGCAAGGTTAACTTCTAGGTCATAAAATAACCGGCCAGCGTCGTGTACGTGTTGATTCATCAAATACCCGAGTCCAAGTTTGTATATTTACAGAAATTGGAATAAGAAGTAATAAGAAAGATAAGAGAAATAATCATAAGAAATAGGTACTAGAAGTAAAGTTAGGTAAAGAATTTAAGTTTAAATTAAGCCGATACGGGCTTTCCCTGGTTCGGGGATGCCCGTACTAAATTAAGTTAGTTGCTGTACTTTATTTCAAAATACCGAAATAGTTTCTGAAATGTAATTGTAATGTGCAAAGATAATTCCGATAGTCCACCGGTCCAGGTTCCGAAGTAATAGTTACAACGGTTCATAATTAGTCCCAGTTGTCCCAGTAAGGTAAAGTGACCCTGCATACAAAAATCAACGTCACACCACAATTACACATAGTTACCTGAATTGCTTGTGCTTCGTCTCGTCTTTCATCTTCAGTGTTCATAGTAACAAAAACGTAACACTAGAAGATTTAAAGAAGCAGCTACAATTGCCAAACCAAATAGAATAAAAATAAGCGAAAACATTACATATTCGGGCTTTTGACTTAGAGCATTGTCTTTTTGTAGCGCCACCTAAAAAAATATTTATATTACAGACATTCATGTAAAATATACATATTTGCAAGGTGCTACAAATTTAA